>MVGT01001565.1:0-86831 GCA_002174775.1 Macleaya cordata
GGTAAGTGACTTAGAAACTCAATACCATAGGTGATTAGTTCATATTAGATCATATGAGAAACCACAGGAACTCATTTTAGGATGGTAAGTGACTTTTGTGAGATTGAAATCGGGTTGTAAGTTTTCAATAACTCTTAGTGGATTTTTGCTGGACTAGGTCCCGGGGTTTTTCCTAGTTTGGGTTTTTCCTCGTTAACAAAATCTCTTGTGCATATTTCTATACTTGTTGTGAGATTGAAATATTCGATTCTTGTTCTTAATTCCGAATATTAAGAATCGAATAAGTCAATACTCTTGTTAGAGATTTTTGTTGTACTCTTATCACCTTAGTAATTTTTAATTAGGTGATAGTGTGATCCTTAACCATAGTCACATTGACTTACAGTTAAATTCATTAACCGTAGGGCGAATTTAGACTTTCACAGAGTTTTCTTCTTGCCAAAACCAAAAGCCACGAGGCATTAAAACTAAACCATAATTAAGAGGTTTCCAAACAAAGGAAATGTTTCAAGGACAAGAGGCGTTAAAACATGAGAATAATTCTTTTTCAAAACTTGTCGATTTTTAGTGGCCTTTCAATAACCATAACTCTTGTATAACTCTTTCTGTAACTATATCACCCATTCTAATTTTGATCTTTGGTCTTTTGGAAACCACATGCCATTGATGGTGGGGTGTCAAATCCCAAGGGAAAATCACAGTCCCATTCAATATATATGCGGGTGTTTCGAGCCTTAGCTCCTATGGGATTCAGACCCCATGTTGATGCATCATGAACTCGTCAAATCAAAACATTTTGTATTCCATTTTCTTGGACTAATTCTAAAAACCGAGTTCAAAATGTGATAAACACTGAAAAAATCATGATGCCACTTGTTATAGCAAAACCAGGTTTAGTTATATAGTAGTGTAACGATTCATTTAAACCTCGAAACAACCCATAACGATGAAAATGTGAGAACCAACACAAAGTTTGACCTTGGGAAATGTGACATAATTTGTTTAACCCTCAAAACAGTATGCAAGCAACATAAAACCCTGAACTCATACTTTAAACTCTGGTTACAAAAACGTTAAATATATAGTGGTTTGTCAAAGCTTTAGGAAAACAACTTAGCATGCACGCGCACACCTTGCGCTATAAGTTTAATCATTCAAATGCTACACAGCATACATATATATTGTTTGAGAAAATAAACAATGAAAAGGAGAACCAAAGGCAATTTTAGACGTACTACATGATGAGCATAAGTCGTACCCAAGGTTGATTTTTGAGAAGCTGGTATACTGAACAAACCAACTCCAAGTGGTCCCAAATTTATAACAAAGGTACTCCCATATATTATGAAGGCATGGGGACTAAAACCACTTGATTTGGAACTATAAGGAAATAGATATGCCTATTTAGTACAGGCTGTACAGGAGTTCAAAAATTAGTGATAGCATATACGAAATCAAGCCTATAAGGAGATTTAAGTAGTCACTGAACCACGTAAAAACTACATCGATATATTGGCACAGGAACGAAATCAAGTCTATGGAATCATAGAAATCTGTTAAACCTCGAAAAATAGGCCACGTCGATGAACACTTCTAACCTATACGGAATCCAACCTCTAGATCATAGGGCGTAAGCCTCTTAAACCTTAAACTAGTTGCAACCATCATCTTGGTATGGTTATGAAATCAGGCTCTTACCATAATTATAAATCGTTAAACCGCAAAAAGGTTCATAAGCAATAAAATAAGAAGTCAGACCCATGGATTTTAAAATACAGAAAGTTTAAAACAACATCACAGTCCATAAGTGATGAACAAAATGGTGTATGTACTCCATAAGACATTGGGTCGTCTGAACCCGGAAAAATCCTACAAAAACCTATCATAGGGGACCCTAACAAATCTTAATTCTTATGAAGTCCTAACCATGTGTACATTTATCAAGGTTGTTAGTGACCCATGAGTCTACACCATGGATGAAAATGAGTTCATACCCTCGTATGACCCAATTGACCCAAAAAGAAACATCCTTTAGTAAGATATTAGAAAATATAAGGTAATGAAAGATGCGTTGAGTTACAAATGTGCTTGCTGATGAGGTAGACAAAAACTGGAAGGGCCATATGTTAGGTTTTTTCTCACAAACTAGAGATTATAGTTACGCAGCGAAAAACATAATAGGGTTTAAAAAATTAATCTCTGATTCATGTAGGATCTTTCAACTGTTAATAGGGATCTTTAAAATAGTTTAGTTGCTTACCTTCAACGCTTAATCCAACAAACTTGAATATTAGAAGGCTTCAACTAGTTGCTCTAATCCTCCACTTTAGATCTTCAAGTTTTCTTCTTTTTCTTTAAACCTGAAAAACAGAAAGCCTAGAACTAGAAAAGAGGCTAGGGTTTTCTCCACCAGTTACTAATTAGAACTAGCAGAAGAGAGAGATGGAGAGAGGAGAGAAAGTGGTGGCACACAATAGGGGTGTTCCTTGTGTGTGCCGCCGCTCCCTATATATATATATAGGGAGGTCTCCACCTCCTTTAATCCCAGTCTAATTAGGTCTTGGGGCCCCACAACTTTCAGCTAAAATTTTATTTAATATTTAGTCCTTATGTCTCACATAATTAAATACTAAATAAAATAATCACAAATTAGTCCACCACACTTTTGTGACTGAATACTCTAATAGTTGCAGTAATTACAAATAAACCTTTCCTCTATTGTACCTACATTCAAACCCTCCATTGTACATCGGTATTCACAATAATCCTTAGGTTAGTATTTTACTACCAGTCACATCCTTAAGGATTATTATATCTTGATCCTTGTACCTCAATCTGTGCAGACTAATTATTATTCTAATAATCTCAAAAGAGATCACTGGCCTGTTTAGAATAATAATTCCCACAGATGAACAAGGGAATATCAAACTGAATCTGGATTTCTTATTGAACCAAAATATTCTCACTCTGTAATTATGTTTATCCATCTTGTCTAGAATATTGGATCACGTTTACGTTTTTGACCTCACTGATTGACAATACAAAATGGACATAATATACACGTAAGGTATATATTAATTCTCAGAATTAAGGTTTAATGCAACAATGGTCTCCATGGAATTTTAGTTGTTCAGTGACATGAAATAACAAAATTCCATGCTGACCAGTTCGATGTAAGCTTGTTACATCAATGCATTGGGCTTAGGAGTCAACACTCCGGTGATGGAGATATATCACACAATTAACCAATGCATTATAGTTTATCGTCAACATAACCGTGATCTAATAAACTACGAACATAGTATTAATGAACCATATCTCCCACATGCAACTAGTTCATCTACGTAAACTCATTATTATTATCATGAATGCAAAATTAATAAACTATTTATTAACACATAAAATGTTGTTTTAATTGTTTTAGGGCATAAACCCAACAATCTCCCACTTGCACTATAAACAATTGAAAGTAACCCTTAACCCCATCAGATTCACATATGAATCAAAAACCTTCTGTGTTAAGGCTTTGGTAAAGGGATCCGCTAAGTTATCTGCAGATGCAATCTTAGCAACAACAATGTCACCTCTTCGAATGATGTCTCTGACGACATTGTACTTCCTTTCAATGTGCTTATTCGCTTTACATTTTCTTGGTTCTTTACAGTTGGCTACTGCTCCACTATTGTCACAGTAAAGAACAATAGGTGGAGTAGCTGCTGGGACAACTATAAGATCCACCAAGAATTTCTTTAGCCACGCTGCTTCTTTAGCCGCTTCACAAGCCGCTACATATTCAGCTTCTGTTGTAGAGTCTGCGACGCATTTTTGTTTAATACTCCTCTACACAATGGTCCTCCTCCTAAAGTGAACACATATCCTTAAGTCGATTTTCTTTTATCAACATCTGCCTAAAAATCAGAATCCGCGTAACCAACTAGAACAAGATCTCCTCCGCCATATATAAGCATATAATCCTTGGCTCTCGGAAGATACTTCAATATATGCTTTACAACATCCTAATGTTTTCTACCAGGATTAGACTGGTACCGACTAACCATACCTACTGCATAGCAGATATCTGGTCGTGTACACAACATAGCATACATAAGACATCCTACTACAGATGCATAAGGAACTCTTTCCATGCCCTCTATCTCCTCAGGTGTCTTGGGACACTGATCCTTGGATAGATAAATGTCATGTCTAAAGGGCAAGAATCCTTTCTTGAAATCTTTCATGGAGAATCTTTTCAACATACTTTCAATGTAGGTTGCTTGGGATAGGCCTATCATCCTAGACTTTCGATTTCTCAAAAGTTTGATCCCTAGAATGTAACTGGCTTCTCCTAAGTCCTTCATACTAAAATGGTTGGAAAGCCACAACTTAACTGATGAAAGATCTCCTACATCATTCCCAATTAGTAGGATGTCATCCACATACAATACCAAGAATGTTACTACATTCTTTTTGCACCTTTTATACACACAAGGTTCATCAGGATGTTGATCAAAATCAATGGTCTTGATTGCCTGATCAAATCTGATGTTCCAACTTCGAGAGGCCTGCTTTAATCCATAGATAGATTTGTGCAGCTTGCATACCATATGCTCTTGGCTCTTCTGTACGAAACCATCTGGTTGGACCATATAAATGTCCTCCTCAAGATTGCCATTGAGAAATGCAGTCTTGACATCCATTTGCCATATCTCATAATCATAATGAGCCGCAATGGATAAGAGTATCCTAATGGATTTAAGCATGGCTACTGGCGAAAAAGTCTCCTCATAATCGATTCCCTCTTTCTGAGTATACCCTTTCGCCACCAGTCTTGCCTTGTAGGTTTCCACCCTTCCATCTGGACCCCTCTTTCTCTTGTAGATCCATTTACACCCAATAGGTTTAATATCAGGTGGTGGATCCACTAATTCCCAGACCTGATTGGAATACATGGATTCCATTTCAGCTTTCATAGCATTCAGCCATAATCTCGAATCTGTGTCTCTTACTGCTTCATCATAGCTTATAGGATCATTCTCTGATTCATCCGGAATCATCTGGTAAGATTCTTCCTCTTGAAGTAAAGTGAAATTCTTATACTTCTCAGGAAATTTCCTATCTCTTTGGCTACGACAAAGTGGTGGTGGTGCAACTGGTTCAACCGGTGCATCCAGTTGTCCAAATTGTTCTGGTTGAGCCAACGGTTCAGCTTGAACCAGGGGTTCTTGTTGATCCTGTTGAACTTGCTCCAGTGGTTCTTCCTGGACCTGGTGGTCCTCCTGAATCATTGGACCTTACTCATCCTGCATTTGTGCTTGGTGTTCAGCACCCTGTATTACCGTATGTGAATTATTGGATAATCTTTGTGCCTCTGCCACTAACCTACTGGTTTGCCCTTCCTGACCAGGAATAACTACTGGACCACCTAGATGCATCATCATAGGCAGACCATACACCTCCCGCTAGAAGTGGATCCATTGCACGTTCTACTCCCACTGAAGAAGCATCCATTATCTCCTCAAGCACAACTTTGCTGGAAGGCTTGTAATCCATCATATAATCTTCATCAAGAAAAATTGCATTTGTACTAGTAAACACTTTTTGTTCTTTCGAATTATAAAACAGATAGCCTTTTGTTCCTTTCGGGTATCCTACAAACATGCATACTTCTGATTTTGATTCCAACTTGCTTGATTTTCTTTTTCAGCACATGTGCTGGACAACCCCAAATGTGTAAATGCTGCAAACTAGGTTTGCGGCCTGTCCACAGTTCCATGGGTGTCATAGGAACTGCCTTGCTTGGTGCCAAATTCAGAAGATATGTTGTCGTCTCTAGTACATACCCCCAAAAGGAGATCGGTAGCGATGTATAACTCATCATAGATCTAACCATTTCCAATAAGGTTCGATTCCTTCTCTCTGCTATACCATTCTGCTGGGGAGTACCTGGTGCAATCAATTGGGATATAATCCCGTGCTCCACCAAATATGAGCCAAAAAGGTTAGAAAGATACTCACCGCCTCGATCAGATCGAATGGCTTTCAATTTCTTTCCTAATTAGTTTTCCACCTCAGCTCTATATTCTTTGAACTTTTCAAATGAATCTGATTTGTAGTGCATAAGGTAGATATAGCCATATCTTGAGTAATCATCGGTGAAGGTGATAAAATACTCATAGCCACCTCTTGCCTTAACATTAATGGGACCACAAACATCAGTGTGTACAAGTTCCAACACATCATTGGCTCTTCTCCCTTTTGATGAAAAGGGTCTCTTGGTCATTTTACCTTCCAAATATGATTCACATAAAGACCATGGTTCAATATCCAATGTGCCCAAGGGCCCATCTTGAACCAATCTTCGAATCCTGTTTAGGTTAATATGTCCAAGCCTTAAATGCCATAAATATGTTGAGTTTACTGAAGGCTCTTTCCTCTTACTTGAAGTACGTGATGTATACAAAGCAACATTACTAGGAGAAGATATTAGATATAAACCATCCATTAACATGCCAGATATAATAGTAAAACTATTTCTTTTAATAAAAACATTAAATTAGTTAAACTCAACATTATAACCATCTTTGATAAGAGAAGAAACTAAAATTAAGTTTCGCCTAATATCCGGCACATAAAGACAATTGTTTAAAACTAAACTCTCATTACTCCTACTACCACTTCTAGAAAGAAGACGAACAACTCCTATGGCCACGGCAGCAACTCTTGCCTCCGATCCTAGGCTCAGGTAAATCTCTCCATCATTTAGTTGTCTTATCATCTGGAACCCCTGCAATGAATTGCAGATGTGATTAGTGGCTCTAGAATCAACACACCATGTGTTTGGTGTATTATTGGCAACATTTACCTCGACAACTAAAGATTCAAGTATGCAAATAAACATTTACCTAGACATCTAAGCATGCAAATAAACATAATAACAATGAGATATCATAATTGATTTTTAATAAGAACTTTTACTTATTGTAACACCTCTTAGTTACCATAAATATCGGATCCTAATAGGCTTACACATTCAACTATCCTTGGGGATATGAAGAAGTGCACCTAAATAGGTGATCATTTCAATCGAATTACTTTCCAGACATCTCATGTCCAAGTTAATTCGACATCCGATTATCTTTAGCCTCTTACTCATGAGTGTCGCTTGTTCCTTGGGGAATCATGACGCTCACTTTCAGTTAAGTGTGACCCATCATCTCGGTATTAGAATACTAAAAATCAGAATGCCCTCCTTGGGGAGATTCAAACCGATGGTTCTAGTCTAACCATTAGCTCTAAGCAATCCAAACAGATACTAATGGACTCATGCTCCTTGGGGAGTCACTGATCCATTATTATCACATGGATCGATGATGGAATGGGATTTCATTAACCCAAATTAGACCAATGCAATTTTGTCTGCTATAATACAGATAAGGGGTTTCTTTTAAAAATGTGTATTTAACTCTCATACTTCATATGTATTAGAATACTATAAAACTTGTATACCATTTGATCAATTAGGATACTAAAGAATAAACTAATGTTGTATGCACAAAAATTAAGACAAGAAAAAACCCTACACCCTAAACCCTCCCAAAAACTTAAAATTACATTCTGACCCTTCTGTCATAAGAAACTATAAACCAGGGACTAAATCAAAATTTTTAGAAAGTTTTTAGAAAAGAAAATATTTAGGTTTAGTCCCTGACTGGTCTGGTTTGGTTCAGGTCAGACCGAACCGGTCTGGTCTGAACCGAGTCAGACCACTGACTCGAGTCAGACGAGTTAGCTGAGTCAGACGATCTGACTCGGTCTGACTCGTCCCGATTCGGGTCGGGTCGTCAGGTCGGGTAGGGTCGGTTGGCGGGCTGGCCCGCGAGTTGGCCCGCGGTCTGGGTTAGGGCTGACGGGTCAAGTCAGCTGGGCTGACCAACCCGTCTCCCTTAACCCTACCGGGTTGGGCTTGCCTATTTAGGCCCATTAGGTTTAATTAATGAATTGCTATAAGTTTTAAAATATGGGCCTGTTTCCAGAGCCCATTAACCATTAAAACCATAACAACCCAAACCCTTTAAACCTAATACCCTAGCCCAATCAACTAAACCTAACCCTAACTAACTCAAAACCAACCCCTTTCACCCTGCCGTCCAAACCTAACCCTAATTCTAAACCTAGTTTCTAATTGAAACAGTAACAGTAGAACTCAAGTTTTAGAAACCGTATGAAAAATTTGATGAAAAATTTAATTAAAACTTTTCTAAATAATAATTCTAAACCAAAAATTACTATTACTTGCATGCTTCAATTAATTAGAAACTTTGAAAAACATAACCCAAATTTAATTAAATTTGAAACCTTTTAGTAGTACACAAAAAGGGGCCTATCAATTTAATTCATTGTAATTGAAAACTTATGGGACTAATTTTGGCGCATACAAACATCAAAAATCTTCAACCCAATTAATCAAATTAATACAAAATCCAACTAGAAACTTGTGGGTACTAAAATTTTTTATTTAATCTAATTAAATAAAATTATGATTCAACAGACCATATGCATCCCACATATTTTCTTGTTCAACCTAGTAATCATATTGATCTTCATCAACTAAAGACCCTATTTTTTAACAAATTGAAACCTGGCTCTGATACCAATGTTGGGTTTCTTCTCACAAACCAGAGATTATATTTACGCAGTGGAAAACATAATAGGGTTTAAAAAATTAATCTGTGCTTCATGTAGGATCTTTCAACTGTTAATAGGGATCTTTAAAATAGTTTAGTTGCTTACCTTTAACGCTTAATCCAACAAACTTGAATATTAGAAGGCTTCAACTAGTTGCTCTAATCCTCCACTTTAGATCTTCAAGTTTTCTTCTTTTTCTTTAAACCTGAAAAACAGAAAGCCTAGAACTAGAAAAGAGGCTAGGGTTTTCTCCACCAGTTACTAATTAGAACTAGCAGAAGAGAGAGATGGAGAGAGGAGAGAAAGTGGTGGCACACAATAGGGGTGTTCCTTGTGTGTGCCGCCGCTCCCTATATATATATATAGGGAGGTCTCCACCTCCTTTAATCCCAGTCTAATTAGGTCTTGGGGCCCCACAACTTTCAGCTAAAATTTTATTTAATATTTAGTCCTTATGTCTCACATAATTAAATACTAAATAAAATAATCACAAATTAATCCATCACACTTTTGTGACTGAATACTCTGATTGTTGCAGTAATTACAAATAAACCCTTCCTCCATTGTACCTGCATTCAAACCCTCCACTATAAACCGATATTCACAATAATCCTTAGGTTAGTATTTTACTACTAGTCACATCCTTAAGGATTATTATATCTTGATCCTTGTACCTCAATCTGTGCAGACTAATTATTATTCTAATAATCTCATAAGAGATCACTGGCCAGTTTAGAATAATAATTCCCACAGATGAACAAGGGAATATCAAATTGAATGTGGATTTCTGATTGAACCAAAATATTCTCACTCTCTAATTATGTCCATCCATCTTGTCCAGAATATTGGATCACGTTTATGTTTCTGACCTCGCTGATTGACAAAACAAAATGGACATAATATACATACAAGGTATATATTAATTCTCAGAATTAAGGTTTAATGCAACAATGGTCTCTATGGAATTTTAGTTCTTCAGTGACATAAAATAACAAAATTCCATGTTGACCAGTTCGATGTTAACTTGTTATATCAATGGATTGGGCTTAGGAGTCAACACTCCGGTGATGGAGATATATCATACAATTAACCAATGCATTATAGTTTATCGTCAATAGAACCATGATCTAATAAACTACGAACAAAGTATTAATGAACCATATCTCCCACATGCAACACTTGCATGCAACTGGTTCATCTACGTAAACTCATTATTATTATCATGCATGCAAAATTAATAAACTATTTATAAATACATAAAATGTCGTTTTAATTGTTTTAGGGCATAAACCCAACACCATACCCGTTTTAGGATGGAGCTTACTTGGTTGAAAGAAAATACTTTCCACGCGCGAGGTGGTGCAATTCTGGTGGCCAAGACTTCTATTTTCAGGATCCCCTAGTTTCGTTTTTGCGAAAAAGATCCAAGGTTTAAAGCCAATCCTAAAAAACTGGAGCAAAGAAAGGTTTAAAAAGTTGGAGTCAAGAATGAATGCTTTGGAAGGAACCGTGGCAGTTTTAAACAAATTGGAGGAGGAAAGAGAACTCACTTGCATGAGCAAGAACAATTCCTCTTCCCCATCCATTAAAATAAATAAAAACTGGAAAGAACCCAATAACAGAAAAGAATAATACTACTAGCAAGAAGAAGAGATTTCTGAAATGAAGAGCTCACCGATACAATCACTAGAAAACCAATAGAAGAAGATGAAGACGAAGACAATGAGAAGATCGTAGGAACATGAACACTCTTCACCATCTTTGTACCATCTGTGCAGTGATCGAAAAATGAAGGTTTTGTGATGCGAGAATAAGATTACCGATTTTATAGAGTTGTGAAGGGACATTTAGACTCTAAGGTAGTGATTCAAGCCAAAATGGCGATGACTTGATTTCTAACTTGAGTTCAAGTTAGAGAAATTTAAATTTTTTTTTAAATACGCCTTATGAGCAAAAATAAATAGCTCCTAAGAAGCTATGTAAAGATGAAACAGAGAAAAATAAAAAGAAGATTTCATGACCTAATTCATCTAATAGAGAAGCTACATTACTTGAAGGGGGGCCAGCATTGGACTTGGGACATCATCCAAATCAGTCATTTTAATTTAAACCACCCTCTGTAATACTTAGGGGCACCAAAAGGTCAAAACATTTTGTCAAAATCATTTCTTAAATAGGGCATTTTTTAACTGCAACATGACTTTATTTTCTATGGGAAGATGATTTACTCTGTAATATGGATATTGAGGCCTCGCATCACATAGGAATATGACACCAAGGGTTGGCATCATATATGACACCACTCGCTAAAGTGGTACCAAGTGGTATCATAAGTTACCTAGTGGTATTATAAGCATTCGGTAACATGTTATCGAGTGTTTGAAAGCTCTCAATAACATATTACGGAATGCAATTACAATGATATATGCATATGATAACATGTTACCAAGTTTATTAAGAGGCAAATACCAAGACTAGGTCTTTGACAAAAACAAAAACAAAAACCAAAAAAAAGAACTTTTGCCAGTATCTTATCGGTGTAGTTACCTTATAATATTATCGGTATGTTTACTTATCTTTTACAATATTGATGCAGGACAACTTAGCCTTCACAGCTAGGCCACCAACAGCCCAACGGTGGGTCATTTATTTAATTTATTATTATTAGTTTAGTACTAGTTTTATGGACGAAATAAAGGGGATTTCTATTTTGTTTTAGGCTTTATTAATCGTTGAGGATAGTTTTAATCATTATTTATTTTAAGTATTTAAGTAATTGAACTAATAGTTTGTGGCAGCTTTTTGATTAATTAATAGTATTGGTTGAAACACTAATTGTATTCCTCTGACCCCACAACTTTTCTTCTCATATCCCTCTCGATTTCTTATTTCATCATATCCTTCTTATACTGATTTTTTCATCCTTTTGAGGATCTCTGCATCCTTTCATCTGATTTCTTATTCTTCTTATTGTGTTAGTATTAAGTATGACACCCCATGTACAGACAGCTTCAGAAAGGAAGTGCAAAGGAAGTGCGGTTAGATCTCCCAGGTGTGTGTGCCTCCTCTTACTAGTCCTATACATCGGTTTGTGTCGACGAGCTTTGAAGACCACGATGTGTATAACGTACCATTTAGCAAAGTAAATCCACTACATTTTAATTTAACTACGTAATTCTATATTATTATTTCACAATAATTCTTAACTATGCAAATCTAAAATCTTACATAAGAATGACTCTTACAATTTGTTTTTCCAAATCTTTCAGGATCAAATGCCATTGAATGACTCTTGCAACTATATAGACGTGGACGTTGCGATTTCCCATAACTTCTCTACCATCATCTTGCGTTTAGGCTCAGATGCTTTTGCCCACCTCTGCCTTAGTAATTCTAGCTCTGGAAGGTAATCGAATTCACTACGGTCTTCTGGCATTGGTACAGCTAAAAGATATCTCCAATGTGAGTCAATCTCAGAAAGAGGGATCGGCCTACCTTCGCGGCAAAATTGTACTAGCTCGTGTGCACAAGGGAGGCCATGAGAAAGGCGAAGAACACACCCACAAGCTGCTAGGTCAATTTCAACATCTTTAGACCGATTATGCTCCAATAATAGAAGTTCCAATGCCTTATGCGACACATTACCCCTCAATTCTTTAAAAGCAGGCAACATATATTCATGTCGAATCGAGATTAGACTTTTCTCGAAGGAGGCTTTAATGTCAATTAGCTCAGTACATATCATTTGGTGCATGGCCGTCCAACAAGTCGAAAAGGTACTTGTTGAAGACCCTAGATGGCTCTTCAATTTAGCATGTGAACTTTCAGCACAATTTGTTGTCGTGTTACCAAAATGCTTAACACATTTTGTCCATGCCAAAACAAAACGTTCTTTATGTCCTAACCAAGTCTCGCGTATATATTGGACGTAAGCAGGGAAGCTAGCCCATGTCAATACAAAGTCACATAAAGCATCAACGAATTTTTCCTTGGTCCATGCCTTGGTTACACTTGTCCACTCCTTCATAAATCTTTCAAACTCTTCGTCCCTCTCAAAGTGTTGCTTATAATTTTCTGACACGTTCTTTGATATATGGAATGTGCAAAGCAATTACTCTGCTTGTGGAAAGACTGTACTAATTGCATTTACCAATGCAGGGTCTCCATCTGTTACAAAGACAGATGGTAATGAATTGGGCGAAAATAATGTCTTCAAACGAGTGAAGGCCCAAGTATAGTGTTTTTCTATCTCCGTCTCCATAAAAACAAATGCAACGGTAAATGGCTTCCCTGTTGACGCAACCCCGACTATCTCAAACAAAGGCGTTCGAAACCTATTAGTCTTATAGGTGCAATCGACCATTAGCACCGAATTGGAATACCTAACCAATTGTATAGATTTTGGGTGGGCCCAAAATATATCTTTTAGCTCATCAGTCTCTTCATCCCTCCTGTGCCATTCTACATAATGGTATTTTACCAACAACTTCATCAATTGTTGCATCGCCGACTTCCCTTCCATCTCCATCAGTTTTAGAGTAGCCCTTGCATTGTAAATTGTCCTCATGGTGGACATGTTTTCTTTGCTTCTCTCTTTAAGCGTTGTAAGCACCTGTCGGGGTCGTACACCACTTTTGGTCAAATCAACTAATATTTGCTTTTCTTCATCCTTCAACCTTGCTACGTAAGAATGACCAACTAGTGTTTCTGGTAACTCATGATTATGTTCTCCACAATGCACCCTAACCTTCCATTTATCTCCTGCCATCCAAACTCCTTTCAGTGTAAATGGACATCCACACTTTCTCGTCCCAGTTTCTCTTTTTTTTGCAAGGTCTTTCGTTCCAGGTGTATCCGCCTTTTTCTTATGATCCCGATACACCCCACCTCTCTCACATCCTAATTCCAGTCTTGCAGCCCTTCCCGGGACAGGTTTTCTTGATTTAGAGATCACAATCACGGACATATTCTTTCTTCCGACCTCTTGACACCACTCGATAAGGGCTTCACGTGAGTCAAACACCTACATTTAAACAAAGACCTCCAAACTGAGCTTCACACATCCTTAGTATCAATACAAACCTATATGAAATAACTATGTGAGAAGCATACCTGATCGGTTACAAAACACTGCGTCAAGTCTACTTTTACCATAACAGAAACAGGTTGCTCCACGAGATTGACCAAAGTGGTATCTATATGTTCTTGCTCAATTATACTTTTCTCCTTAACCTCATCCTATTAAAATATCCAAAACAAAATAAATAAATAAAATTTCAATTGAGTGTGCAAGAAAAAACAAAAACTCGGTACCTCAATACCAAAAAAAAAATAATTGTCACCAACACTCGGTCCCAATGACTCGATATCACATAAGACTCGACATGAAGTTGTCGAGTCTTTCCAGTGTTTATTTTACAAGATTTGGGATCATAATGCCGAGTTTGTGTAAAGGATTGTATTGCATTACCGAGTCAAATTATAAAACTAAGATGAAGAAGAAAAAATAAAATAAAGAATGTGAGTTTTATTCTTTCCATGTTAAAGATATATACACATATTACTGTAATACTTGTGAATGGGTTGAATGAGATTTTTTAGTTAGATTAGAGGATCCAACAGTCTAAAAGAGTTTTTTTTAAGACGTTTCTTCCATTTATAGACTTCGTTAACGAGTGATCACTTCTCGGTTCTGAGATCGATGGGAGCACATTAATGGAGTTTGGGACATTGCAAAATCGTTGCTTGGAAGAGATGGTACCGAGTACACAGTTATGGAGGTCAGTTGGTGTAGTTTTGTGAAGGTGGGGTTTGAAAGGTTTGAAAACCTAATTTTGACTTGGTGGTGTGGCTGCCCCAAGTGATTTTACAATTTACATTTTAGTCAAATTTCCATGTACGATGGCCCTTATTCATATTGCTACTGTCACTGTAAAAAGTCTTGCCCAATCCATGTCCAAAATCCAGTGGAAACGTAGTCCCTTGATCTACATTATAAGCTCCAAAACTAAGAATCTTTTCCGAATTTCATAAACTTTCTTCTATTTTTTAGGCATTGATTGTTTATCTAGTGATTAATTATCAAAGTTGTAATCTGATTGTTAAGAATCAACTTTTTCTATAACATATGATTTTAAGGATAGATTGTTTATTTAGTGATTTTAAGGATAGAATTAGTCACCAAATAAACAATATTCAGTGCCTAAAATTATATGTTTTAATAACAAATTGATTTTTAACAAATGAATGATAGATTTAATAACCAATCAATGCCTAAAATCGGAGAAAATAGCATCAAAGAAAATATAAACAGATAAATAACAGATACTATAAAGAAACAATGTTCCAAAATATAATAAACAGATTTAAAAAAATACCAAGAACTAACACTTTTAGAAAAGACTAATTAGTGCATACGAAACAATTAAAACCAAAGCAAACAAAGTTTGAGAATAACAAAATTAAAAAAATTAGTGCCTACTAAAAATATTGTTGTTCTTGTTTCCAAATTTCACAGAAAAGCAAGCAACAAAACAGATTTTGGGTTAAAGCAACAGTATAATATAATAATAGATTCTAACAGGTATTGGAAAATTTAAGCAAACAATAATAGCTTCTTAACAGTAGATTCTAAATAATAACAAATTTATATTAAATACAAGCAAACACAACAAAATAACAAGAGAACGAATGTTTAGAAAAAAGTCACAAAATAAATTAACCGAAGTACACAAACAAAAGTAGCATAGTTTCACCCGTTTGACTCACCTTATTATTAGGGACCTCCATTTCAGTCTGATCCTCGGACAATGGTTGTTGTGCAGAAGAAAGATCTCCTATGGAGGAATCTTCACCTACTGAGGAATCGTCACTATCGGTCGTCTGATTATTCTCAATAGAGGGCTGTCGGGGATTCACTGTCTCAAGATTTCCCTCCGATAACTGCTTCGCATTCTCAAGTGAGAGAAGATGATCTACAAGAATAACATATTGGAATGTTATGATCATTCTAAATCATCGAAAATATGTACTACAAAAAATGTTTACTGTAGAGTGCTAAAAGTTAGAAATCAAAATGTTATGATCATTCTAGGCTGTCGAAAATATTTGCTACATGAAATACATCATACTGAAACATTTTATTTTAAAAGTTAGAAATCAAAATGTCATGATCATTCTAGACTGTCGAAAATGTTTGCTACAAAGAAATGTATAATGTAGAATACTGGAGATCTGGAACTGGAAGACAGAAATCAATTACACACATTTTCAAACTAACTAAAAATCAATTACATCAAAAGTTTAATCCAAACATGTAAAACCATGAGAGCGATGGTTTCAATAACTAAGATCCTTATAATTTAGTTCCAAACCTAGACATGAATCTGACTCAAATCACCAACTACACAACCAGATTTTGCGTTCAAATCAAAGAGACCGGCTATAAAATAACAGAGAGAGAGAGAGAGAGAGAGAGAGAGAGAGAGAGAGAGACGGATAGAGAGAATGTACTTGAACTATCAGAATCTTCTTCCAGACGAGGTCGCTTGGCATCAGGGATAGAGTTCTGAACCGCAATCGAGATCGCATTCCAGTCCACAGGGGCTTCGGCTGACGGAACAACGACAGGTTCTGCTCGAACTTCTTCTTGAGGCCTCAAATCTTCTTCGAACTTCCTTTTATGATCAGATTGAACAGAGCCTACAGCTTCCGCTTCTGCCGCTGGAGGAACAACAGTTTCTGCTGGAAGAACAACAGGCTCCGCTGGAGGAACAACGACGAGTTCTGATGGAGGAACAACGACAGGGTCTGCTGGAAGAAGAACAACTTTTTCTTCTTCTTGAGGCTCCAAATCCTCTTCGAGCTTCATCTTATTACCAGATTGAATAGGGCTCACAGCTTCTGCTTCCGCTGCTGCTACTTGTTCTTCGGCCATTGAGTTTTGAAGAAACCCTAACCGTAGATACTGAATATGCCCGAACCCTAGCTTTTGAATCTGGAGGTTTTTGGACTGGTTTCGAATGAGTCGAAAGAAATGTCGCATGACTCGCACTCCTCTTTCGCGCGTTTTAGACACGAGCCCCAATTTTTATAGCTATTTTGACATTTCCTCCTAACGTTCTCAAAAATTAGACATACCCCTATTTTTCATTTCTTTTTTATCTTTTTCTCCTTTAGCTAAGTGTGCATTTTGCACGAGAATTGCACATATTCCTAATCTTAAGTTTGTCGTGAGTTCACCTGGAAATTGTTTAAGAGTTCTTGTTGATCTACATGATGAAAAGGTCATCCTGAAAAGGAAAAAAAAAACAAACATTAGATCATTTCCATGCAGGGCCACAAGTATGTGTAAATGGCAGTGGGTGGAGCCAGATGATGGCAGTGGCGGATCCAAGATTTTCCATCAGGGTGGGCGAGTTAACGTTGACTGGGTCAGAGTTGACCGAGTCATTTCACTTCTTAATTCCAACAAAAGATTTTTATTTTGTATGATTGTACTCGATGAATTTTTACTTAAGTTCTATATAATCGTCTCAACATCGACGGTATCAAAAATCTCAAAAAAGTCACTTCTTAACTATACAAAGATTCTTTACACTTGTTGTCAACTGGCTTTAATTTTTTGAACTATATTCAAATTATCAGTGATACTATAAAAAAAAAAGGAGCAAGGATATGCTTACATCGTTATCCTACCATTCCTGTTACATCACTTGTTTATAATTGCTTGTGAGGCATACATGAAGATGAACCAATGACTGATTTTTGATGAGGATGATCTAAATGGTGAGGAGAACAATTTACAAAAAAATTAGCCCATTTTAAAACTTATAACCTTATCATCTAGTTATTAAAAATTTATGGTAATTGAATCATTCATTTTACCGTTAAATTGCATCAATAGATGATGAGGTTACAAGTTTTAGAATGGTTTGATTATCAGTGATGACGATCTATATGGTGAATACTCAGAAAATAATCAACCCTTTGTTTATCTGCATGGTGATAGAGATCAAATAACAATGTACGAAAATCATTTCTCATCAAAAATATTTATAATATATGTAACAAAGCCATTCAAACTTCAAATGTGTTGTTTTTACTTGAGATGATTTTGAAAGTAAAACTAATGAATAAAACATTGTAATTTATACACTGGTGCGTCAGAATTGACGCCACACCAGATATACTTCATTGAAATTTTAGAAAATAGGGTGGTCAAATTGTTTATCATATTCATGAGTTTTAAAAAAAAGAGGGTGGTCAATTGACCGCCCTCTTCACAACGTGGATCCGCCACTACAAGTGGGATCACTTGACTCCACTCAAGTCTGAATTTTTTTATTGGTTGCAGTCATTTTATGTTATTCTGTTAGATAAAAATAAAATGTCGTATATTATCCATGAGGAGTACATACTCTTTTAAAAGCTAAAGATGGTTTAAATGAACCCAAGAGAGCATAAAACAATGCTTTATCTATCTGGCATGTCTTATTAGACGATGTCTAATCTACGTGGCAACAAAATCTTCTCAATAGATATTGTTGAAAAAAAAATGCATCTCCAATGCAAATGTCTTGGGTTGACTTTTTAACTTATGTGGCACTTAATTTTTTAATGGGTCCAATTTATTTTATTTAAAAAGTAACTAAAAGTTTTGGTGGGAAAAAAATTGCTAATGTGGACCGTAAGATATTGTGAAGATGAATGTCTAGAAATAGACATTCTACTTCAAAATGTCTAGAATAACTACGGCTACATCATCATCACATACTTTCTTCACATTAGCATTGGAGAAGGTTTTTTTAAAGAGAATGTCTATTTATCCTATATGGCTACATGGTATTCGTATTTTACCACATTCACATTAGCATTCGAAATGCTCTTACCCCTTCCACTTAAAAAATTCTAAAAAACAATTTCACTTTACCAAAACAACCCCCAAATTGTAGTATCTGATTTATTTATTTATTTTAATTTTTGTTTTATTCGGATTATTGAAATATCATTTTAATTTTTTAATTAGATTCTATTTTTATTTAAATTACTTTAAATTTTTTAGTTAGTAATTCATACTGCTCTCATCACTTCGCCCCCACTAAATTAGATTTCTAGCTCCGCCACTGGTAAATGGAATGTAATATAAAATTAGTGAAAGTGGAACATGTAATAGAATAAGAATTATGAAAGACACTTTAAAATTATCCAGAGAACTAGGATCATTTTGTAATTATAATAGTTTTATTTATTTGGATTTTGAGTTTAGATAAAATGTCACATTATAGATAGTGGGTAGACGTGTTATACCATAAAGTAGTGTTGTTTGGATCGATCAAGTTACAAAAGAAGTGCATGATGCTTATGTGGTATGGTCGGTCCCACTGCCATAAAAGTTAAAAACTCCTTCAAAACACTTTTGGAAAGGTAAAGTAATGGGTCCCACCCTATCATATAAGCGTCTGGCACCAATTTTGTAAACCATCGGTCCAAATATCATTTATGGGTGTTAATGAGTCGATTCCAGCTTGCTTATAGAACTAGCTGTAATTGATAGGGTAGTGAGTATTTTGATTTTTTATTAAAAAAATATTATATGTTCAATTAGAAAAATCAAAGGTAAACACGCAATATTTGTAAGTTGAATCCAATTCTACATGATGTCAATACCATACCTACTGTCGCAATACCACATTCTAGAGCACTTGGAAGTATGGGTTTTCAGAGTTAAATCTTGACATCGAACCCCCACAAAGGGGATTCTTCTTTAAGTAGCAATCTAGTTAAAAAACATTTACCTATTGGTTTTCAATTCATATTCCTTATTAGTTTTCAAATATACAAAATCAAAACAGGTTTCGATTATGTTCAAATTCTTAGATAAATTATGAATACTAATTTGACACTATCTACATCAATACCATTTAGTTTCTACTTTATGCTTACATCGGTACACCGGTCGAAGATCTCCATGCCACGTCGTAGCTGATCTTCACAATAATTCATCTGTTGCATGATTGGTCGTGATTTTATCACTCAATAATATTTATACCGTAATCGCACGGTTGTCTATTGAGACAACGGCAAGTACGGGTCAATCCCCAAGGATTAAGGAATAAGTAAAATTAATTTAATTAAGGTTGAACAATTTTTAATTGATTTGAAGCAAATGAAATAACTAAATAAAAACTTCACAAAAATTAGAAGAACTAGGATTTCAGATTCCACTAATTATATGCATACCATCAATTTAAACTCTCTCTAATCTCCCTTCAATTATAAGTCAAACCCAATACAAATTATGTAATAGATTCGGAAAATATTTTTATTAATATTTAAAATAACCAAAGAAATAATATGATTTTCTTCACTTTTAAAAAATAACAACTCCAATAATTAATTGTCAAAGTTAAACATATAATATCAAAACAATAGTTAATCATATTATATCAAATCTAAGCACAATTAATAAAGGTATATGTACTAATTTCATTAAGAAGCAAAAGTGTAATAAATAATATTACGAGAAGACAAATCATTTTAGCTAAAAATAATTATTAAGGGAGATTAAGATTAAAATTAAATATCATGGCATGCACATTACTAGCTTCCTCTTTAATCCTAGAAAAGAAATTTAGCTAGACATAACTCTAAAATTAATAACAAAATAAGTATTCATTGATGAAAAATATTAAAAAACTTAAAAATAATTATTTGATTACTACACTCCCAAAATATCCTCCTTCATACAATTCTCTAACCCTCTACACTTCCCCCCTTTCTTCCCCTTCTCTTCTTCATTCTCCCCCCCTTTTATAGATTTTTTCCCACTTTTTTTCTTTAAGTAAAATAAATAAACTAATAAGTGGGAGGTATTGGATGGTGGGGGTATTTTCTTTCATAATTAATTTGGTATTGGATGATTTGTAAGGCTTATGTGGTTTGACATCATAATGATGTCATTAAGATCATTTTTGCCTTCTTTATTTCATTAGAGATTTAAACTCCAATCTTTGATCAATTTTGACTGCCTTTGACTGAATTGACTTGGTCATCATGTGCCATTTTGCATGTACTCTCATCGTGTCTTTGATAGATTTTTGGGGTGCTTTTAATAAATTTAGCTAATTGAACCAAATTTTGCAATTGAAGCATTTGAATTCTATTTATCTGCAAAAACATAAAAATTATTAAAAATAATATACAATTGAATACTAGCTAATATAAATTGAGGGATAAATATGTAATAATTATGCACTCACCATTGCATAACTTTTAACCTTATCTAAAGTTCATCTAAAATGTAATACGAATCATCTATTTTACGATTAAACTTCACCCATTTTAATGTGGTTGAAGTTCTACATTGTATATTGATGCAATTTATTGTGAGGGTAAGAGATCATCCTTACATTTCAACTTTCGATGGGGTTAAAATTGTTAACCTTATCTAAAGTTCATGGGAACTTTTGAAACGAATCATCTATTTTTGTACACCGTGAATATTCGCAAATGCAAAAATTCACGGTTTATCATGTATTTGTAGATGATTGATGAGGGCATCTAATAACAAATATTTGGTGGAATTTGCAATATGCTTACAAAATAAACCATCTAAAATTTTTATTTATTTTTTTCTAATTTATAGAATTTTAATTAGCACCTACAAGAACCATGAATTTTTTCATTTGTGAATATTCACGGTGTATCAAGCAGAGCCATAGTGTAAAAAATAAATATGTTATTGGGTATTAATATATAACATTTGTAGTGGAGTTAAAGCTTTTATTTTCTCTTGCCATTTTTTTAGTTATTTTATCCATATTCTTTCCTATAGTTTATTTAGAAGTTCGACTATACTAACCCCCTTAAACTTGAGTCACAAGCAATTGACAAATGACGCTGATATTGACATCTAAAGAAGGGACAAGGGAAACTGAGTTATAAGTATTGCTGTACTTGGATAAGGGCATACGGCGAAATCATTTTTGAAATGTTCATATCCTACAGTGAAAACATCACCAGTTTTAAATGTTTAAACACTTGATTTTTTTTTCCATAAATGTTCACACACTCTGAAGAGAACATCAACAGTTGAATTTTTTTTAACACTTGATTATTATTTTTTAAATGGTTACTGTAGATGTTCTCACTGGAGGGGCCGAACATTTTAGAAAATGTTCACATCCCTAAAATTGAATATTTATAAATTGTTCGACCTTTACAGAGCGAGCATGTCACAAATCTAAGGTTTTTTTTTATTTGATTGGAAACTTAAAAAAACTTGAAAAAAAGGTTAAATATTGATCATATTACTTGAAAATGATTGGTTAATAGAACCAATACCATATCCAAAAGTATTTTTTGAGTTTAACTCTTCCATTGGATGGGTTTACCTCGAAGAATTTATCGTCTCCCACGCTTGCTACCTCCGGTGATCGAAAAAATGATGTTCGACGAGAGAGAGCAAAACAAAAATTCCAGTTGAAAGTTGGAGCTGGTTATAGTTTCAAGGTGAGGAACAAAAAAAATTAAATTTTATTTTGTTAAAACTTGTTTGTTTAATGAGCTTAATCAAATTTGATAGCCCATAACTATTTGCTTCTTCAAGTGAACTTAAGAGACCAAATTTGACCATGTTTGACAGTTGCCCTTATCCCTTTTTTAGATGTCAATATAGGCTTACTTAGAAAAATAAAATAAAAATGACAAACTTAAAAAAAATAAAAAAAAGTCATGGTTGACCCTAAAAAAAATCCAAACTCTAAAGGCTATTCTACTAACAACCACTTGGTCGATTGGTGTCCTTCCTTATGATATTAGAGGTTGTTGGTTCAAACCTTGTGGTTATGATATTACCACGTGAATTTGGCCCATACAATAATGTCGTCAGTAGCTTCTACGCGTCCTTGGTAGAAACATCATACTCATGCATCCGTTAGTTCTATAGTTTTGGACCGTGCTACACATATATCAACTAAGGCCATTTATGAGAGCGCAAATCAACCAGTGATGCTACACTTATCGAAAACCCTACAAATTTCCAACAGAAAGATACCATCCACAGTGAACGCATAATACCACAGTCGGATTAGCTTCAGTAGGAAATTATATAAGATGCTGCTGTAAGTTTAGCTTTATTCCAAATCAATTTACAATTGGGGTAGGAAATTGGTTGGTCTTCGGACTCTTTGTAGGTTTAGCATTATTTTATAGTTTTAGAATAATGCTACTTTGTCCGCAGTTTTTATGGGATTCTCATGGCGCACTACATGTGCAAGGTCATTAACTGCGTGATATGCATCTCAGTTCCAAATTAATAGTTCTTCTCTATTTCGAGGTGTAGTCAAATAGCCAGCGGTACGTCCGACGAGACAATGATCATCTCGTTCCCAAGATTCCCAACTACTCTCATATGGTGGGGTCTTGTTGTAGTTCCACGTGACACACAACAACTAACTCTTAAACCTTAAAGGTACCAAACTGATTGTTGGCTTTTAACCAAATGTGAGTTAGCAAAACCAAACAATCCTAACCTTGGGATGTTAAACGATCAACAACCGTTTAACATTTTACGGTTCCGATTGTGCGGTTTTGATCACCCACGTTATAAGCAGGTGAACAAAATCACTCTTCCAGTATATGATTTCGTACTCAACCTCGGGGTCCTTTGGACCCTTCCCGAGATCGTCGTCCAAAGTCCGAAGTCCAAAGTTGAAATCTGGACTGGCTGTCCTGACAACCATTCCACTCCACGTGAAATAAACAAATCACAAGTTCACAACTACCTTTCTTCTTCTTCTTCTTCTGTCTCGCTGTCCTTCCACAACAACCCCGGTGTTATATCTCTCTCTGAAAAGCATATCAATACTCTCTATCTCTCTGTATGAATTAGGGTTTGCATTTCTTCAAACCTAGCCATTTTTTAGGGTTTCTATGGAGTTCAGTATTTTGATTCAATTTGATTCTTAACTCTTAAGTTCATAGTTGTCGAATTGAAGAAAAACATTTTTGTTCTTTCCATTGAGATTCGATTTCTATTTCTATGTTTGAGGAATTAAGTTCATATCTGGTCGAATTGAAGAATGCGTACCTGGTATCATTCGCATTGTTATTATTTTTCTTGTTTTAATCAAGTTGATGGCGAAATCAGAGTAAGTGAATATTATGCCATGTTATCATCATCTCTAAATTCAAAATCAATTATATTCATAACTGAAACCAACTTGTTCTTGTTCTTCAAACTTAAACAATCAATATTCGCTAGAAACTTCACACTTGATCTTCCACTTGACTTTGACCGAAATCTACCTGATTTCTTTATGTCAGACCATCCCCTGACTGTCAAAACATCTCATGTCAAAATAATGTGAACATACACATCCTTATTTCGATACTCTAATATGATCAGTGCAACAACTATTTGATCCAAATTTTGAGTTCTTACCGTCCAACGGCATCATGGTAAAAGCCTCGTACATAATAACGGGAAGTGAATGCAATAGGCATACGCCTTATACTCAAATATTACTACAAGATTAAACAAATCGACACAATCATCTTGTTGTAATCATAAAGGTGCTCAAATAATGAAATACCTGTGTGACAATTGAAACTAAAAAGTTTCTACAGCTGGACGATTTCGTTCTCCATGCTTGCATCATGAACTCGTCTCCCACTTTCTACTACAGGTCTTTAGCTAGGTTTTCCATCTTCATATAGTACCGCTGATCCCAAATCTGAAAGACTTCTCTTTCAGTGCAATTTCTAAGCTCTACTAACTTAGAACATCTCAAATATCGTGCTGCCTATGTACAAACGTATTCCTGCCATCAAGCTCTTCTTCTCTAAACTTTGTGTGACGAACTAATTTTCCATTCATTATCTTTCCTTTCAAAACTAATCAAATCTGTCTACTTCGAAGGAACCCTAAGTTACCTTGCCATGGTAACTTGGCTTTTATACCAGTTTGAAGTGCACCAACCCAAAAATGACTAATGCAATTGTGCACCCCCCAAGATCGACAAATAGATTTAATGCAATATAACTACAACAGAAACGATAATAAAGAAAATACAAAACAAAGTGCACAAAGATTTACGTGGTTCGGCAAGATTGCCTACATCCACGGGCAGAATCAATCCAATACTTTATTCAATATGATCAGAGTACACAATACATACCAGAGTATTATTCAAACGACTTCCAACCGCTCTCCAATGAGCATTCAACTGAGTCTCAACTTGATACCCTCTACTTCGACTTACCCTCACTACAATAGGGAGATACGAACTCTCATCAAAGAAACCAATGGCTACTCCCTCTCACCATGCAATGGTGCAGCCCTAATGGCAGCCCAAAAGGGCTACCGATTGCAATCTCTCTCACAAGAGCTCTCTTTGATGCCTAAGGTTTTCTCACAACTCTCTCTGATTTCTAAAAACCACTTTGGGAACTCTTATTTATAGATTCATAAGGTTCCCCCCGAATTAAAAAGAGTTACACTTCGAATAAGACACAAAATAGTAAGTTTCGCAACTTCTAAATACAGGAGGTATCGATAACACCTTTATGGGTATCGATACTGATGGTTCCTGATGTGTTCTTTACAGTGGGTATCGATATCTAAAAAAATTTGGTATCGATAATTTAGTAACTTGTTTCGATTTATGACAAAATTCCAGCAAGTATCGATACCCCCTATTGTGGGTATCGATACTCACTCATCCTGATGCTAATTTGAGCCTTTTTTTCCAACAACACCAGCACTTGTGCAGTTTTCCATGAAACAATACTCCCTTAGGGTGAGATGTTTAGCAAGAGCATATACATGATGGTGCAGCTTAAAAGTGATTATATCATCGTCATCACCACCGTTACCTTGAAAATCTTGCAAGAATGAGAGGCTCACTAATTTTTTGAAATAATACTCACCTGTTATCTTTTCGGTCTGATCATTCATTGTTATACCAAGAAAGCCTTGTGCCATCGACAATTTGATCAAATTATCTTTGTTCATCTTAAAATCGTTTGGTAGGAAAGCAAAGTATTCAAAGCACCGTCTCGGGTCCAGGGTCAAAGTATAGTAACTGAACAACAGAGGTTGTAACAGCTTTCGCTTAACCGACTCCAGATCCCATATATCTCTACTTTCCAAGACACCCTCCCACTCTTGTTTTGTTGTTTTGAGGCGCATGAAGCTTCGTAAGATTTTTACAGCAAGAGGCAGGCCGTGGCATTTTTCTACCAATTCTTACCCCACTTCTCTAACTTCTCAATTTCTTCATTCCTCCTTCCCGATAGAGTTATATCGCGAAGCAATAACCAACTATTGTCATCGGTTAAGTGATCTAAATGATGTGGACCTATGCTAGAACCCATCATGGTTGCAACATTCTTGATTTCTGAAGTGAAAAAACTTTAGTTCCTTCTTCACTACCCTCAAGGCAAAGCTTCAGATCTTCCCATGTCACACGATCGACACCCAAGTCACCCGACACATCATCCAAAACAAAAAGAAATCTTTTTCCTGTAATACATTTTTTCAAGTGATGATGCAGAGGGTTCCATTCGTAATACATAGGAGCTTTTGTCTCAACGGCTTCGATGATAGCCGTGGCAAGCCTCTTTCTATCGTGAATTGGATTACTAACTGATACCCAAATTTTTAATTGGAAATGAGCCTCCACCACATCATCGTTGAAGACAATTTGAGCAAGTGTGGTTTTACCCATACCCATCATCCCTGTTATTGACACGACGGGGATACCCATACCTGTCGTTCTCATTGGCGTCTCATAGTAGTCTTGATTACTAGCCAACAACAGCCTCACTACTTCATGTTTATCCTGATGATCACGACCACGTGTGTGATTCATTGACTTTAGAGCTACGATGAGGTCTTTGTAGTGGTTCTTCAATGGAAAGATCTCGAAGATAATTTAGTACAACTGAGTGATCCCTAATGATATCATCCAGCCTTTTATCAATTTCTTGTATCCTATCACTGATGTTGTGCTTTTGAGCATATTGTTTGATAAATAACAAAAAACATAATAAGTAGGAGTCCATCCATTTCTCCTACTTGTTGTGATCAGTAGAACAAGTAAGGAACTCATCCAGTAAGTCTTCGGAGTCATACGCGATGTCTTTGATGGCTTCAACAAAAACCTTCACAGCTTCGTCCACCCCTTATCTTCGATCCCCATCCTTAAGCTGGGGTTTGATTCTTGCCAATCTTTCTGCCAGTCGTTTTATTTGTTTAGAAACACCAGTCACTTGATTCACCTCTTCGCAGAGTTTATCCACCAAGATGCGTATCAAATACTCTAACACAGAGCCAACCACTACTAGAGCCATATCTAGGAACTTAAGGTACCTATCATTTGTTGGAAAATGGATCGTTATGTTACTTCCAATCTGGTCGCAGATTCAAAACCGAATAAGAGAGAAAAGAAAGAGAAAAAGAAAAAGAAGAAGATAAAAACAGTAAAATAATAAATGGTCGAGGCAAGGATTGGATCCTTTAGCCTTAAGACAGATTCGCCCCACATGGGTGCTCACTGTTTGTAGCGCCTGTCTCCTAGGATACAACGACCTACCTTTCTCGCAGTAGCAGCACTTCAAACTTTGAGAAATAGCGAACCAAAAAGTTATGTTGAATTCTCTTTGTAGTAATAACAGACTCTCTCTAGAACACTTCACTCAGGACGATGATTTTATAAATGCAGCAATATGCCAATACATAAATGGATTTTTCGATGATCCAAAATGAGAATCCAAGTGGGGTACTTATAGATTTAATTGTGACCCTTAAGGGAGACATAGTGACTATTGGTAGAGACACCAATTCCCTAATAGTCACAACCCTTCATATGAATTTAGAAAATTCTCAACAGTCACAACTTTTAATTTAAATTAATTTAAACATCCAATGGTCACAACCCTTGAAACTTTAATTTAAATTAATCTAAATGTCTAATGGTCACAACTTTTTAAATTAAATAAAATAAATTATTTAATTTTTATTCACATTTAAATGGGTTCATAACCCATCGATTCTAATAATCCCCCACATGAATAAAAATTAGACGATATACAAATGAAAATGCAGACACTAGAGAGAATTCAAATGGAAGGAAATTGCATGGGGATAGGTAACTCTCGCCTTGAACCTTCCTTAGTGAATAGCTATCGGATTTACTTGACCAATCAGTGAGCGTATCGCCTTGAACTGTCAGTCGTTGGTGTAAACCTAGACAATAACTATCACACAACTCCTTTCCTCACAAAATTGGTTCTCATTGTTGTGTTCATTTTGGCCCTGAATAACTCCCGGTATTCAAAAAACGCTTTAGAGAACTCAGCCTTTTAAAAGTTCTCAAAGAAGTGGTCCCACTTCACACTTCATATAGGTGATTGCCTATTAAGAGTATCCTGCTATACCCTACTTGATTATTTCAAGCATAGGAATCACTAAAAGCATTTTAGCTTATCCTTTTCCACGCTGCAGGCAGCACTATGTCATCTTAGGAATGGGTAGAAGCATATCTCTGGTTCATGCTCCTCAGTGCTACGGTTTGAACCACTCTTAATTTTTGTTGTCCTTTTGAACCTAAATCTTGGGATCTCCAGTCAATTAGGTTGGGTTTCCCTTAAGGTGATTCGTAGATTAAGGCTTTAAGCCCATTCCCCTCGATGATCTATACACTTACTCTCTAGACAAACCTTTTGTAAATGGATCTGTTAGGTTGTCCTTAGACTTAACATATTCATCGTAATAATTCCATTTGAGAGCAACTGTTTCACGGTATTATGTCTTCGACGAATATGTCGAGACTTACCGTTCTATATATCACTATGTGCCCTCCTAATCGCAGATTGACTGTCGCAATATATCCATATTGTCGGCATAGGTTTTGGCCATATTGGAATATATATCCTCTAAAAAGTTACGAAGCAACTCTGTTTCTTCTCCACCTTTATCTAAAGCAATAAACTCAGACTCCATTGTAGATCTAGTAATGCAAGCTTGTTTTGAGGATTTCCATGACACGGCTGCACCACCAATAGTGAATACGTATCCACTTGTTGATTTTGAATCTTTTGTATCTGAGATCCAATTTGTGTCACAATATCCTTCTAATACTGTTGGATACCTAGTGTAGTGCAATCCGTAGTTTTGGGTATATCTTAAGTATTTTAATACCCTTATAATTGCCTTCCAATAATCCTTTCCTGGAGTAGGTGTCGAAATAATCTAAACCTTCCTTTTGCTTATAGCCTTTTGCTGCAAGTCTGGCTTTGTATTTATCTATTGATCCATCTGGTTTCATTTTTCTTTTGAAGATCCACTTACAACCTAGAGTTTTACTTCCAGGAGGAAGATCCACTAACTCCCATGTATGGTTTTGTAGGATGGATTCAATTTCACTGTCAATAGACTCTTTCCAAAAAGGAGCTTCTGGAGTAGACATAGCTTCCTTAAAAGTCTTAGGCTCATTTTCTAACAAGAATGTTAGAAAATTAGGACCAAATGGCTTAGATGTCCTAGTTCTCTTACTTCGTCTAGGTTCATCTAGGTTCTCTCTTTGTGAATTCAGATTTTCATCCTTATTTCTTATATTTGAATTCTGTTGTAAGTTTTCATCAACTTAATCATGAGTTCTTTTCCCTAAACTCCCAGAATTCATATTTTTACAAGGAAATAAATTTTCAAAGAATACAACATTTTTGGATTCAATGATTGTATTTTCATGGATATCTGAAATGTCTGATTTATGTACTAAAAAATGATAAGCACTACTATTTTCGGCATATCCTATAAAAATACCATCAAAGGTTTTAGGTCCAATTTTAACCTTTTTAGGTAAAGGGACTTCTACTTTTGCCGAACACCCCCACACTTTCATTATTTTATAAGAAGGTTTGTGACCTTTCCATAATTCATATGGGGTTTTATCTTTTTTCTTGTGAGGTAATCTATTTAGAATGTGATTTGCAGTAAGCAAAGCTTCCCCCCACAAGTTGTTAGGTAAACCAGAACTTAGTAGTAACGCATTCATCATTTCTTTCAACGTTCGATTTTTGCGTTCAACTATTCTGTTAGATGGAGGTGAATACGGAGCAGTTGTTTGATGGATAACTCCATATTCTGCATAGAATTCACCAAAAGGTGATTCGTATTCACCGCCTCTATCACTCTTTATTATTTTAATTTTTCGACTAAGTTGGTTTTCCACCTCCGTTTTGAAATGTTTGAACATTTCTATTGCTTCATCTTTGCTTCTCACCAAATAGACATAACATAATCGAGTGCAGTCATTAATAAAAGTAATAAAATACTTTTTTCCATTTATGGTTTGCGCTCCTTTTAAATCATAGACATCACTGTGAATTAAATCTAATGGTTCTGTATCCCATTCAATAGGGTGAAAGGATTCTCTTGTTAATTTAGCCTCTACACAAATTTCACATTTGTCTCTAGAATCAATATGAAAACTTGGTAAATGATCCATATTAATTAATTTTCTTAACGAATCATAATTAACATGGCCCAGTCTATAATTCCAATTTTTTGAAGATTCAACAATATAAACAGAATGGCTAACTTTATTAATACTCTTAGGTATTACAGTCATAACATTGAGTTTGAATAACCCATCACTTAAATAACCATTTCCCACATACACCCCATTTTTTGTTAGTACAAACTTGTCGGACACAAATACAAGTTTAAATCCATTCTTACTAAGTAATGACCCAGAAACTAAATTTTTTTGGATATCCGGAACATGCAGAACATCATTTAAAGTGAGTTCTCTTCCTGAAGTCATCTTAAGAACTTTAGATGTGGTTGAATTCCCCATAAAAGGTTGTTCTCCGTGATCAATGGTTTGATAGGTGGTGAACATGTTTCTGTTTGCACACACGTGACGAGTAGCCCCTGTGTCTACCCACCATTCTCTTGGGTTGCCGACCAAATTAACTTCTGAAACCATTGCTGTAAAATTCGGCTCATCTTTGTTGGACATTATTGCATTACTTTCAGAATGCTTCTTCGAATTGCGTTTTTCTTCTTCAATTTTCAGTCTTGTAATCAAGTCTTCAAGACTCATTTTCTTACTAGTGCACTTAAAATAAAATTTGAAATCATTCCAGGAAGGTGGTAATGTTTCAATAATAAAAGCCACTAGAAAAGATTCATCTGTCTCAAATTCTGTAAGAATTTCTTGAACATGATTCATAATTGAAAATTCTTCAGAATTGCCGGCCATTATTGTCTGTTAAATACACAATTTACAGACTTGTAAGTATCTTAAAAAATAGTTTCCTGATACCCACTTATCCTGAACAAAAAATAATTCAAGTTTATGAATCTGAAACTGAAACCAAGTAAAATAATAACGATTAAAAGGATCTGTCTTAAGATTGTTAAAAAATGGATCGTTATGTTACTTCCAATCTGGTCACAGATTCAAAACCGTATAGGAGAGAAAAAAAAAAGAATAAGAAGTAGAAGAAGATAAACACAGTAAAATAATAAATGGTCGAGGCAAGGATTGGATCCTTTAGCCTAAAGACAGATTCGCTCTGCACCGGTGCTCATGGTTTGTAGCGCCTGTCTCCCAGGATACAATGACCTACCCTTCTCACAGTAGCAGCACTTCAAACTTCGAGAAACAACGAACCAAAAAGTTGTGCTGAATTCTCTTTGTCGTAATAACAGACTCACTCTCTAGAACACTTCACTTAGGATGATGATTTTATGAATGCAGCAATATGCCAATGCATAAATGGATTTTTCAATGATCCAAAATGAGAATCCAAGTGGCGCATTTATAGATTTAGTTGTGACCCTTAAGGGAGACACAATGACTATTGGTAGAGACACCAATTCTCTAATAGTCACCACCCCTTCACAACTTTTAATTTAAATTAATTTAAACATCTAATGGTCACAACCCTTGAAACATTTAATTTAAATTAATCTAAATATATAATGGTCACAACTTTTCAAATAAAATAAAATAAATTATTTAATTTTTATTCACATTTAAATGGGTTCATAACCCATCGATTCTAACATCATCCACCACCAAAAAAAAAAGAAGCTATCCTCAGATTAAATGATCAAGATATATAAGTTGAATTTCAGAGTATAGTATGAGAAAGACTGAAAACAAGAAAATGATATTGACATCGCACGTACGTACCTCTAAGACAGCGGAGGTAGCAGCTAGCAGTTCTTCATCATCCATGTCCCATCATTTGGAGCTTTCTGTTTTTGGTTTTTTATTTTGGAACAATGGTGTAGTCCTATTTGAGAGGTAATATGATGGTTCAGTCCCAGCTAAAAGTATTATGACAGTTTAGTCCAAAAAATGAAAAACAACACATGTGTATTTTGCTAGACAAAAATACCCCAGCAATAAATACACAAGCAGTAAGAACCAACTAACTTTTTCATTTTGTTTTTAAAACAAAAACTGACATAACTTTAAAAATACAAATCAATTTTTCATAAAAATTATATTTTTAGAAATCTTACATTGAGATCTTTAAAATGAGACCAATCAACAATATTTGTTTTCTTTAAAAAAAATAATTATATTACGAAGTATGCAAAATGTGTTTTGCAAAATAATTATGCAAAATGCGTTTTGCAAAACAATTATACAAAATGTGTTTTGTAAATTAATTATGCAAAATGTGTTTTGCAAAATAATTATACAAAATGTTGTTAAAAATATTTTACATGATTTTAAACAAAAGAATGAAAGAATTTTGAATGTTTTTATATAGATTTAGGTTCAAAACAACATTTATAGCTTTCGATCTGCATACAATTTGCATCCATTTATATGCATGCAAAATTCAATTTGCATCCACTAAAATGTATGCAAATTAGTTTTTGCAAACGTTTATATACTTGCAAACACACTATGAAGACATTTAAATGGGTGCAAAACATAATTTGCATCCACTAAAATGCACGCAAAATAATTTTTACAAACATTTATATGCTTACAAACACACTGTAAAGATATTTAAATGTATGCAAAATAGTTTTTGCAAACATTTATATGCATGCAAACACAATATGAAGACATTTAAATGTATGCAAATTGTATTTTGCATTCATTTATATGTATGCAAAATACAATTTGCATGGAAATACATGTATATATGCAATAACTCTGGAAACACTTTAAAGTATGCAAATTCGGATTTGCATGCCTTTCAAAAAAGAAAAAAGTATTATTGTCCGGACTAATTTTGAAGATCTCGTCGAAAGCTTTCCAAAAATATAAATTTTATCAAAATCTAATTTATCGTTTAAAAGATATAACATTTTAAAGATTTAAAATAAAAAATAACAAATTTTTTCTCTGTACAACTTTCCACTTTTAAAAATTAAGAAAGAAAGGGTAAAATTAGTAATACATACAAGTAAAATAACACATGAGTTTCAACAAAAGACCAAAAGGTTGTTATTTGTTAAAAAAAAGACTAAACAGTAAAAAAAGAAGTCACCAAAAGATGTTTTGGACAAAAAAAGATAGTTGGGATCAAACAGTTGTAATACTTGGAAGAAATAACTATTTGGTCGTTTTCTCTTCTTCTTTTTTTTTGGTAAAAGAAATTTTGTTAAAAGATGTATGTGTCGCTTTTTTTAGAGTTGGGAGTAAAAGAAGAAGGAAAAAAGAGTTCACAAATTAACAGTTGGGAGCCAGGGAAACTAAGGAGAAGTGGATCCAATGTTTTAAAACCGGTCGGATTGACGACCAAACCGAAGTTTTGTTAAATTGGTTGAACCGGTTAGACCGTTTCTATTTATTATATTTATAATATTTTGTTAAACTAGCCCATTCTATAAACGCCATCAAAATTTGACTTTCCAATTAATTTTATATTATTCAATTTAAGGATGATTTATCAATGTTCCCATTCTAATTTTTTCTTACGGTCGGGTCTACATAGGGACTAACCAACAGTTATATTTTGGTGAGTATACATATATATAAAAAAAAATCAGATATTTTCACATTAAATTTTTAAAAAATAAAATATTTCAAAAAAGTTTTTAAAAACTAATAAAATTAAAAATAATATTTTATAAAAAAATGTATGTTTATTGAATGCAGTGGCAGAGCCACCATATGTCCAGTGGGGGCAGCTGTCCCCACTCAAATTTGTTTAAATCCCATATTTCATATACAATTAATTTTAACAATGTTATTTAATAAAAGAAATTATTTAATTAGGGGAGTTAACTCAGTCCAAGGAAAACTCTAAATTTCGACCGAATCCTCTTTTTCTCATGAAAAATCTACTTCTATTCAACTTTTAATTTTTTAACACCTACTTACACTATGCATACACTAGACTTTGAATTTAGGTGGATATGATCCCAACGTTGGTTTTTGGTGGGGATAGCCTCCTCACCATTCAGATCTTCCTAAAAAAAAATTATGGGTTAATACATGACTCAAATTAAAATTCAGATTAACTTTAGATGATCCAAGGGTTGATTTTTTTTTGCGAGGATGATATATTTACCCCGTAGGTCATCCTAAAAAACTCGCATCACTCTAAAACTTCTAATAAAAATTGGTTGAAAATTAATGGTAAAATAAATTATTGAGATGCATATTCCTCACAAGAAGAAAAAAAAAACATTGGTTCACTCTATGTGAGCCCTACAAGCCAGATCGGTCAATGTAAAATGAAGTGTAAGAATATGTTGGTGTTGATGAATAAAAAGTGGCATAGAAATAGAGATCTTCTTTTCTATTTGGCCCCCACACAAAGTAAAAATCTTGGCTTCGCCATTGATTGAATGGGCCACACAAGACTTTCTTACAGAGTACTTGAGCAGATGGCCACAAGAAGAAGAAGAAGAAGAAGATACTGATGATGATGATCACATTGTTGTAAGGATAAAGGACATGAGGAAAAGATTTGATTTTCTTCAAATTGAGTGCTCTAAATTAAACCTCACTGGACTGCATTCAATCACTACGACTACTCATCCATCCATTAATTATTAACTCCAGAATTACGTCTGTGGAGACGGTGGAATTTGATTAATAATAGGAATTCTGATGACAGAAGTTATTGAGAAGAAATTGATTGAGAAGAGTAGTAGTCTTATTGATTCTGAGATGGAGGGTGGTCTTCGTGTCATTTGTATAGTTGGCATGGAGGGAATTGGGAAGACGACACTTGCCAAACAAGTCTTTAACGCTTACAATGTGAATTCCCATTTCGAGATGAGAATTTGGGTCTGTCTCTCAAACTACTTCTGATAATGATGATGATGATAATGATTAACAGGAAAGGATTCTAATAAGGAAAATTATTAAAGCTATTGATAATATTATTCAGGATGATCAGGATGATGAAGTTGATCCTAATCATGATGTTTCTGAAGATGATGATGCTAATATTGATGATTTGCTGCATGTTTTGAGCAATCGTGTCCAATGAAAGAAATTCCTACTAGTGCTAGATAATGTTTGGGATGATGACATGAAGTGGCAAAGATTGAAGGATTCCCTCAAGTGTACTAGTGCATAAGGAAGTAGCGTTCTGGTCACCACATGCGATAAGATGGTGGCGTACCTGATGAGCACCACCGATTTGCATCAGTTGGGAAAATTATCAAATGAGGATTCTTAGCGTTTGTTTCATCTCTAGCGAAGAGGAATGACTTGATCGACAACTTCAAGATGTTGGAAGACATTGGTAGGAAACCCGTAAAGCTTTGTTATGGTCATCCTCTTGCACTAAAAGTTCTAGCAGGTTTCATGAGATACCAACCGCAGAAAAATTGGCAGGAAGTCATGGAAAGTGATACATGGGAGCTACTAGAGATGGAACCATTTCTACCACCTGTAATGTTCTCTTACTACAAAATGCCTTCACCTTTGAAACAGTTCTTTATATACTTCCATCTTTCCGCGAGGTTACTGGATCGAGACGGAAATGTTAATCAAGTTGTGGATGGCACAAGTTTTCGTTGATCCACTTCCCTTAATATTTGATAATGGTCAAAAAGATAATTTGGAGATGGTAGGTGATAGGTATCTTGATTGTTTAATGATACGCTCATTTATTCAGGAACTCAAGAAGAATAAGGATGGCAAGGTAACTCACTGCAAGATGCATCATCTTTTGCATGATATGGCTATCCAAATGAGCCAAAGCACTGTTTTGGGTATCAATATCAATACTGAAACAGAGCTCCAAAGTAGTAGCAAGGTTCTCCATTTATCAATATCAAATATGGATTTACGTTATGTTCTTTCCTCTTTATTAAGCACCCACAATAAGCTCCGCACTCTGAAACTCTTTAAATGCAGATTGAGTTATTCTCCAACAGTCTTATCTCCACATTTATTCAATGACTTGAAATTTATTAGGGCATTGGATTTGAGCTTCCTCGGCTTTGAAGAAATTCCAAGTGAGGTAGGAGGACTGATGCATCTAAGATATCTTGACTTGTCTGGCGCAAAATTGAAGTGTCTGCCTGAAACGGTATGTGATCTATATAATTTGCAGACCTTGACACTCAATGGTTGTAATGAACTATGTCAACTGCCAAAACAGATGATAAAACTAAGAAACTTGAGACATCTTGAAATTTAAAATACTCTTAAACTACTCCGCTTACCACAAGGAATTGCGAGATTAAGCTAGCTCCGGACATTATCTAAATTCATTGTGAGTAATAGAAATGGTGATTGTAAAATTGGAGAACTAAAAGGCCTCGACCAACTCCATGGGAAGATATACATTGGAGGGTTGTGTAGAGTGGAAAATCTGGATGAGGCTAATGAAGCTGGACTGAAGAACAAGTAGCACCTCACCATTTTGGATTTAGACTTTTCAAATGTAGGAGAAGTCGAAGTTAGAAAGATGGAAAGTGTGCTTGAAGGCCTCCAACCTGATCCACGCACATTAGAGAAATTGGCCCATGTTTCGGAGTTCCCAAGTTGGATTTTAAGTCATTCAATTCTGTCCGATCTAAGCGTTTTGACAATACATGATTGCAAGGTATGTGTAGAATTGCCTGCTTTGGATAAACTACCATGCCTTCACGAACTCTGTATACAAAAGCTGGATGGACTAAAACACATTGGTAATGAGTTTTATGGAATAGGAAGTGGCAGTGGTTTTGAGATCGCATTCCCAATGTTGAAAAGACTTAGTATTGTTGATATGCCGAACTTGGTGTTGGAATAAAGAGTTTATTGTAAATATTTAGTTAGTCCTTTAAATATTAGTTATTTGTAATCAAGCCCAAAGGGTATTAATGTAATTATGTAAATAACACATCTCCTTAATATAGATCGATTTTTTCAGTTTAGAGAGCTAATCTCTCTACAACTTTCAACCGTACCTGTTGTTTTGTTCTTCATGGTATCAGAGCACAATACCCTAACTCTGATTTTGTGAGAGGAAAGCCCTAACTCTAGGATCAGAAAACTCTTCTTGGCCTTGGCATTTCAGTTGGCATCTCCCTTGATCCTTGCAAATCACCTCAGCAGTAAGGAGATCAACTACAACCCTCCTTTAATCTTGAAATCAGGTGAGTACGATCAATCTTGCTCATCGTTAGCTTCTGCAACCTTCTCTGATCAGTCTTGTAGCCTCTACGACTTGATTTGGACCTAATTGTGTAGTTGACTGATGCTAGTGCTTTGTGGTTTGATATATCTAGGGTTATTTGCTGATTTTTGAACTGTTTTAGGGGTTATTTGCTCAGTTTTTTGAACTATTTTGACCTGCTTATGGTTACTCCTTTCTTGGATTAAGAAGAAAATGACTAACAATAGTTTAACCTCTCAAACTACTCTTCCTACACCAGTAGTTACTGTTCACCAGGACAATATGAATGTCCAAATAACAACTTGCAAACTTGATGGAACAAATTATCTTGCTTGGTCTCAATTTGTGAAACTTTACATTACCGGTAAGGGAAAACTTGGATATTTGACTGGAGATAAGGTTAAACCAGCAGAGAATGATCCCATATTCTCTACTTGGGTGGAAGAAAATGCCATGTTAATGTCTTGGCTTCTAAATTCTATGGCTCCAGATGTTAGCTCTGGGTTTATGCGCCTATCCACAGCCGAAGATATATGGGATGCAACTGCTCAAACTTATTGTGTTGGGGGTGATGCTTCACAAATTTATGACTTGAAGTGTAGAATTACAAAGACAAGTCAGAAGAATAGGCCTTTGTCTGTCTACTTTAATTCTCTTTAAGCCCTATGGCAGGAACTTGATTTTTTCTAACTTTGTGATATGGAATGTGTGGCTGATACATCTAAGTTACTAAAGAGGATTGAGGATGAGCGCATATATGAGTTTCTTGCTAGTCTTGCTCATGAGTTTGATCTAATTAGGGTTCAGATTCTAGGGAAGGATACACTTCCCCCATTACGAGGGGTTTGTGCATATGTTAGAAATGAAGAGCTTCGCTGGGCTGCTATGTTCTCCTCTATCTCTCAACAAAGTTCTGCTTTGACTTCAGCTGTTACACCACAGTTAATGTAGTTCTCCAAAGTGCATCTGTTGTTGGGACTTTGGAGGGCAACCAAAAATCTGATGATAAAGAATCACAGTATTGTGATTTTTGTAACAAAACTAGACATACTCGAGAGACATGCTTTAAACTCCATGGTCGTCCTTCCTGGTATGGTGGAGGTTCTGGTAGAAGTGGTGGAGGTTCTGGTAGAAGAGGTGGTGGTTCTGGTGGCAGAGGGGCAGGTCAGTTTGGTGGTTATGGTAATTCTAGCGCATATCATATAACCACGGATATGCAGCCTTAATCTACCTCATCATCCTCTGATATTCCACCTCAGTTCTCTCAAGCCCAAATGGAGCAAATGATTAAGGATTGTGCTCGAATGTTGACATCAAAAGAGGCTTCTATAGGGTCTAGTTCTTTGGCCCACACTAGTAACCCAGGTAACTTTGGTAATGCTTTAACTTCATCTTGTAACTTATATGAGGATTCATGGATTGTAGACACAAGGGCTACTGATCACATGACCAATAAGTCCACACATTTTTCAATTTACAACTCTCATCCTAGTAAATCTTGTATTAAAACTGCGGATGGATCTACATCCACTGTCTCAGGTGAAGGTTCTATTCTTGTAACCAAATCTATGCCTTTATCTACTGTCTTACATGTTCCTTATTTTTCTTGTAATCTGTTATCCATTAGCCAAATCACCAAAACTTTGAAATGCTCCGTGACTTTCTTTGATTCCCATTGTGTCTTTCAGGACCTTCTCACGGGAAAGACGATTAGTCTTGGTAGAGAAAGAGGGGGCCTTTATTACTTGGACATGAAATGGCGAGTAAGTGATGACAATGGACAAGTTCTCCAGTCAGCTAGTATATCTAAAGCTGAGGAGCAAGTTTGGTTATGGCACAAACAATTGGGACATCCTTCTTTTGGGTACTTGCAAAGGTTGTTACCATCATTATTTTTAGAACTTGACATTTCTAAGTTTCATTGTGAAGTTTGTGAGTTATCTAAACATCATCGTATCCAATATCCTTTAAGTATGAATAGAAGCTCAGTTCCTTTTGTTATCATACATAGTGATGTTTGGGGTCCTTCTCGTGTGATTAATTCATCTGGATCTAGATGGTTTGTGACCTTTATTGATGATTGCTCTCATGTTTCTTGGGTATATCTATTAAAAGAAAAAGGTGATGTGTATTCTATTTTTCAGATCTTTCACAAACTGATTCTTACCCAATTTAACACTAAAATTCAAGTTTTAAGATCTGATAGGGGGGTGAATACCTTAATCACGGCCTTGATTCCTATTTCTTGGAACATAGCATTGTCCATCAGACCTCATGTGTTGATACCCCCCAACAAAATGGAGTTGTTAAGTGAAAGAACCGCCATCTTCTTGAAGTGGCTCATTCCTTACTCTTTGCTATGAATGTCCCTAAGATATATTGGGGGGATGCTATCCTTACAGCAGTCTATTTGATTAATAAGATGCCTTCTAGGGTTCTACAGTTCAAAATCCCTCTTAATGTCCTCTCTCAGTTTCACTCCTCTCCCACTCTTCTTCGAGTTTCCCCAAAAGTTTTTGGTTGTGTCATGTTCATAAGCAGAGCACTACACCAAAATGGCATATTTGTAACACACTATTTTTTTAGATTGTCACGTTTATAACCGTGAAGAGTGTTATAACGGATATAACCGTAACAAACCTCTCACAATAGTTACAATAAACCTACTATTAATGATATAAACTTTTTAACACTTATAATCGTGATAAGCAAACGTACACCTATTTTTTTTTTCGGGACCCTGCGACTATTTCACATCTTCGCGGTTTTTTATTTCAGTTCCGCGCCTGTAACTTTTTATTTCCCTCGCACCCTCAACACTCGTTTCATCAAAATTGAGAGAAATTCCAAGATCGAGCTATCAGAAAACTTTCAAAATCGAGCTCATCAAGCCGGCGACCTTCTAACGAAATCTAGCCATCGAACTTCCAAGATCGAGCTCAAGAGATTGATTAGGGTTTGAGATGTAATTGAAGATAAGGTATTCTTCAAAAAAAATTAGGGCTTTCTAAGCAAAGTTAGGGCTTTTCGTTTTTGATGATACTGAACAAAGCTAGGTCTTTTCGTTTTTGAGTTTGCCTCTCCCTGTTTCTCTCTCTTCACTTTCTCTGTTCTCAACGGCGCCGGAAAAACAATGCCATTTATATACTAAGGGCGGGATGTTTGGGTTTATGTTAGCCATCAACGGCTAGGAAATAATTTCTTATTTCTCTCATTCGTCTCCAATCGACTGAGACAATCTCATCTTGGTAAGCTCTCGATTCCTCTCTTTCTCTTTTACGCTCTCCCTACTCTCTCTTTCTCCAACGCCTTCTTCTTCTATTTTTTTTACAGGTACAAGACCACAAGTTAGCTTTCTCCGGCACAGCAAGTTGTCCATGGCATAGGTAACGCCTTCTTCCACTCTCTCTCACTCTCTCAATATTCTTCTTTTTCTTCTTCTTTTTCCTCCATTTTAGACTTTTTATTGGGTTTGTTTAGGGTTTAAAATACAGGAGTTTGCTTAGGGCGTTTTCAACAAATGATGCAGTAGACAAAAATGATATTGTTTTTTGTTATAGATTTTTATTTTTAGCAGAGCTCTGTTTGCATTTTTGTTTAAGGTTTATAATAGTTTTTGTCTACAGTGTAGAATTTTTTATTTACTGTATTATTTTTTTAGCAAGATCTAGGGATTTTGTTGGATTTTTTCAGGGTTTTGTTTTGGTTTTGTTTTGGTTTTTTGTAAAATTGCTGCATATATTTATGGTTTTTTCACCTATCTGATCCTACCGGAAGAACACCATGACTATCCCTGCAAAGAACAATGATGTTGCTGAAGGGAAGTCAGGGTCTGGATGTCTGTATGTGAATGTTAGCATGGATGGTGCTCCATACTTGAGGTGATCTCAAAACCCACTCCAACTACACGGAGCTCTCATCGGCTCTTGAGAAGATGTTCAGTTGCTCTACTATTTGTATTATCTCGCTTCTATACCTATCTTGTTATGTTTAGGTTGTATTTCAATTAGGAATTTATACCTTGAACTAGATCTTACGAAAGTAATTTGATTTTGTTTCTTGCTGATTTCAGTTCTGAAATTACTTAAATAGGTGGAACCAGATCAATAACCCATTTATGGTTTTGTTGAATTAGGATGCCCTAAATGCTGATCCTTGTGACTGGCCGTGAATTTCTTATTCACCTGGTTGCGATCATATCACAACTCTGTAAGAATTGTTTTATAAGTTTAATATCAAATTTTCTATCCACATTCAGGCCCATATAATGTTCTTGTTATTGTTGGTAAACATGCAACCACTGTTCATATAGCAGCAGATTTCCTATTTGTTTTTTTTGATCAGACAACAGATTTAGTCTCTCGGGCTTTTATCATTTCTAATAGATCTTTTAGTTCTTATTTGCCATTAGATATTGTGAGAATTTTGTGGTTTTGCAGGTGGTGCATTTGGTGGTAAAAGGGGAATGAGACACTTGATTGTAAATGTTTTGGAGTGATAACATAATTCTGGTTTATAATGAACTTTTTTTTTCTTTTCATTGATATTATATTTTTTATATGAATAATGAGTTTTTGATATTTTAGCAACACTCATTTGAGATTTAATTCTAAGTTGGTACTAGGATCCAAGTGTTGGTATAGTATATACTCAGTTCCTGTCTTCAGTTTTTTAAGATCTTTATTTTCATTACCTATTTCAAAATTTTAAGGTCTAAATTTTAATGTAGTCAAAAATTATTTTTGATAACGTTACAGGGTGTATGCAGGAGGGTTTTCTTTGTAGAATAAGGTGTTTTGCGGCTCGTGAAGTTGCCTGATCTATTTTTCTCCACCGTCCTCTTCCCCCAACCAGTTCCAAGTTCTAACAAAAAAAGGAGAGACTTTGGACAGAGTTGAGGAGAGAAATCGGGGAGAAAAAAGGGGGACAGATTGAGAGAGAGATTGTAGAAGAAAGAGAGAGGGAAGGAGATTGAGAGAGGAAGAAGAAATAGAGGATGCAGGAGAAGAAAAGAAAAAAAAAGCAGGGTAGAGAAGAAGAAGAAGAAGAAAGAAAAGAATGAAGGAGAAGAAAGGGAGATCGATCCTTAAGGAGACTGTGATAATCTTTATCTCAGTCTTATGCAGAGAAGATCCTTAAGGATGTAAACTCTTGTCATATGTGGTTGCTAATTTCTTTGTAGTTCTCATTCTTCAGAGAAACCTTCTAAATAAAAAATTTTCTTTTCTTGTAATAGGTAGTCATCTAGTTATTTCTTAAAGGTGCTGATTTTTCCTTAAGTCTTTTTTTCCTTAAATTTTGCAGGTGACCAAGTACAAGTGTGTTCTTCAACTAAGCATATCATCCACACAAAGTGTTGCTAGATCTAAGGGTGAAGTTGGAGTAGTAATTATTATTGTGAAACTTTGTTTCATCAAACTTTGACTTTTTTGTTAGTACTAGTAGTTAAGATAATGAAAGTGGAATGCCAATTTTAGGTTGTTTGGGTTCAATTTAGTGCTCTCTTATTTAACATTTGCATTTGTATCTTCTTATGTGTGAGGGAGTGGAGAGCTCTGGGTGAGAATAGAATTTTTGGATGCAGGTGCAGACGTGCAGTGAGCTCCAAATATTGGCCCAAATAAAAATATTATTTTTTGGAAAAAATCAGAAATTTGTCACGGTTATAACCGTGACAAATCAAAAGACACATCTCTAACGCATATAACCGTGACAAATTTTTATAAAATCATAAAACGTTCTAGTAAAATAACAGTGACAAACCTTCAGTAGTAACGATTATAATCGTGAGAAATAAATAAATTTATAACGATTATAAGTGTGACAAAGCATTCGTTACAAATTTATAACGCCATATTTATAACGTTTATAATCGTGTCAAAAAATTTTAGTCACGTTTATAACCGTGACAAATTAGCTATTTTGGTGTAGTGGAGAAGGAGTAAATTAGACCCCAGGGCTCTTAAATGTATTTTCTTAGGATATTTTGCTACTTAGAAGGGCTACAAGTGTTGTCACCCTTCTTCTGGTAAGATACTTGTTTCCATGGATGTTACCTTTTGTGAAGAACAAGCTTATTTTGCAATGCTAGAGACTTTTTTTCAGGCGGAGAATGCGCATGTTGAAGATAAGTCTTAGGATGATCTATCTCCAGTTCCAGAACTTAAGGTTTATGTGCAAAATAAGCTGCTACCTATGGCACCACAAAATCAAGATTCTACACCTCAGCTTCAAGTTTACAGACGGAAAAATAAGGCCCCTCTTAATCAACCTCGTCAATCATCTCTTCCTGTGACAGGTAACTCTGAGATTGAACCTTCTGATATTCCTGTTAATGATGATATTCTTGTTAATGATGAAATTTCAATTGATGATCCTACTAATCTTGTTGATCCACAATTGATGTCTAATCATGATAATCTTGTTAATGATCCTACACCTTCTCGGTATCCTACTCGTAATCGTAAGCCTCCAGCTCGTTATTGTTGCTCTACTGATCATCCTATTTCTAATTTTGTGTCTTCTCATCGTCTCTCACTATACATTGCCTTTGTAAATCAGTTATCATCTGTGTCTGTCCCTTAAAGGTTACAAGATGCTCTTGTTGACCCAAAGTGGGTAAAAGCCATGACAAAAGAGATGAAAGCACTTCAGGAGGACTCCACATGGGATTTAGTTGAGTTGCGAAAAGGGAAGAAAACAGTTGGTTGCAAGCGGGTGTTCACAGTGAAACACAAGGCAGATGGCTCAATAGAGAGATATAAGGTGAGGTTAGTGGCTAAAGGTTATACCCAGACCTATACAATTGACTATCGAGAAACCTTCGCACCTGTGGCAAAGATGAACACTATTCGAGTTCTGTTATCCTTGGCAGCAAATCTTAATTGGCCCTTTCAGCAATTTGATGTGAAGAATGCTTTCCTTAATGGGGACTTAGCAGAAGAAGTGTGCATGGATGTTCCTCCAAGTTTTGAGATCACTACTGACAAAAGAAAGGTATGTAAGCTGAAGAGGTCTTTGTATGGCTTAAAACAATCATGGTTTGGAAGATTTACCCAAAGTATGTTAAGGTATGGGTATCATCAAAGTCAAGCAGATTATACTTTATTTCTGAAACATTCACCTCAAGGGAAGATTACTGCTCTTATCCTCTATGTGGATGATATTGTGGTGACTGGTGATGATGTAGAAGAAATGGGGAGATTGAAAATGTACTTGGCCAGGGAATTTAAGATCAAAGACTTACGGACACTACGTTATTTTTGGGAATTGAAGTGGCCAGGTCGAGAGAAGGGATCTTTGTCTCACCGAGGAAGTATGTTCTTGACCTTCTAGTCGAGACAAGGATGTTGGGGTGTAGGCCTATTGATACACCAATTGAGCAAAACCATAAGTTGGGAGAAGATACTGAAGATACTCCTGTAGACAGAGAGAGGTACCAAAGGTTAGTAGAAAAATTGATTTACTTATCCCACACACGCCCTGATATTGCTTATGCTATTAGTGTAGTAAGTCAATTTATGCATGCACCTTGTGAGGCTCACATAGAGGCTGTGAATAGGATTCTTCGTTACTTAAAGTCTGCCCCAGGAAAGGGGTTATTGTTCTCCAAGCATGATCACCTAGAGGTGGAGGCATACACTAATAGAGGTTTAAAGCGTGATTGCCTACAAGTAGAAGCATATACAGATGCAGATTGGGCAGGTTCTGTGATGGATCATAGGTCAACCTCCGGTTATTGTTCTTTCGTAGGGGGAAACCTAGTTACTTAGCGTAGCAAGAAACAATCAGTGGTTGCTAGGTCTAGTGCTGAAGCTGAGTTTAGAGCTATGGCTCACGGGGTTTGCGAGGTGTTATGGTTAAGAATATTATTGAAGGAGCTTAGGTTCGACATTGGAGGTCCCATGAAATTACATTGTGACAACCAGGCTGCCATTAGCATTGTCACAATCCTGTTCAACATGATAGAACTAAGCATATTGAGGTGGATAGACTCTTTATCAAAGAAAAACTAACAGCAAGTTTGATAAGCACTCCTTTTGTGAAGACTGAAAATCAGATTGCTGATATCCTAACAAAAGGAGTTCCAAGTCGACCATTCAACTCCTTTCTTGACAAGCTGGGCATGCGAGACATCTATGCTCCAGCTTGAGGGGGAGTGTTGGAATAAGGAGTTTATTGTAAATATCTAGTTAGTCCTTTAAATATTAGTTATTTGTAATCAAACCTGAGGGTATTAATGTAATTATGTAAATAACACATCTCCTTAATATAGATCGATTTTTTCAGTTTAGAGAGCTAATCTCTCTACAACTTTCAACCATACCTGCTGTTTTGCTCTTCACTTAGAGCATTGGGATGTGATTGTCAATAAAGAAACAATTATGCCTCGTTTTCTTCATTTACTTCTTCAAGACTACCCCAAATTAATGTCAATGCCTCATATCTTTCCTCGTATCCTAGTGAAGCTGCAAGTAAGTAATTGTCCCAACATTGGCAGCCTCTGGCCTCATCCATTGGTAATTCCTCCATTCCATCGCACCACTTAGCAGGGTTTCAGATTTCTTAGAGCGTCATCATCATATCGTGCAATCCTGTATCTTCATTACTGGTTTTCTTGCTCATAACTCTCTTTTTCTGCTGCATGTTGCATGCTTCAGCTTCCGATCAACTTCTATTGTCAATGCTGTGACCCCACGTTGTGCACTCACGTCTTCTTAATTAATATGTTGTTTACACATCTCAGTCTTAATTGGTGTTCTTGCTCAGTGTAATTTGTAAGGTATAATTGATATTGATCTCTGGTCCTTCATCTTGATATATTTGCAATCTCTAAATAAATAATGTCTATGGAGTCCATGTTTAATTAATTACATCTCTGCAAGTTTGTTTACGAAGAACTTCAACCATCCCATTGATCCTTTGGACAGGCTATGAAACTTGGTTGGGCTGATTCAATAATGTCTTTTGATTCAGGAGAACTGATAAATTAAGTAAGAGTTTTATGACACTCATCTTCTGGTACCATTTTTTTTTATAATGTGAAAGTTATGCAAGCTTGATTCAGGTTTTGTAAAATAAAGGAAGATAAAGTCAATGAGAGATCCTAGTTCATCATCAAAATGTCTTATATGAAATCATTCCAAACTTGTTTAATTTCAATTCTGACTACATCTAGAATCGAACTAATTACAATAAGAAATTTTTTAGAAGAGTTATTATATTTATTGCTGGATTTGTTTTTGTAAAATGATGTGATCTTTGAATTTTTATGTTTTCGTGATTAGGTTTTTTGTCAAGTTCCTATACAGTTATTTGATTTAAGAGCTTGATTTGGATCTTTGAAGTTCTGTGATTCAACTAAGAATTGTAATTTATTTATTTATGAGGAAGGTTATTGTCAAGTTCATACGTTCTTGTTTGATTTCGAAGCTTGATTTTTGTACGAGGGCGGTTATTGCACCCCCTCTTATAACACCCCCGACTATAGGCCCACATGTGTTGCATCTAGAGGCTGATTTTTTGAGAGGATGTTCTCCTCATTATATATATCATCGTATTAAAAAATCAACTCGTTCTGAAACTTCTAAACCCCTCAAATTAGTCCTTAAAAAATTAGTAACTATATGCCTATTAGGAAGTTTGAAGTTTTAGAACGAGTTAATTTTTGAATATGATGCTATTTATAATGAAGAGAACATCCTCTTAAAAAATCAGCCCCTTGATGCATTGTATGTGGGCCCCACATAAGGGGCATTGTAAGAAGGGGTGCAAGCAATAACTGCCCTCTTTTTGTATTTGAGAAGTTATGTGATTCAGCTGAATCCTTGTCATTTGGTTTTTTAATTCCCTACCATGGCCATGTTTCTACCAGCACTACCCCATCACCATGTCGTTGCGGTTGGCACACACATCATTCCACCATTGGTCCACTACCACCACATACAGTGCCATCAGGTTACCATTACGACCACCACCACTAGCCATCAATAAAACAAATATACTTGCAAGGTTGCATCATTTTCTAGTTAAATTGTTCTTTCATCTAATATAATGCAAACAAATTGGTTGCGCTATCTCTGGCTTGTGTTGCAGTATCTTTAGTAGTTAAACAATCTCGATTGCATAGAATCTTTATTTTTTTGTCTGCTTTAACTCAGAAATGATGCAACAAAGTTGGTTGCACGGTTTATGGGGTTTTGTTGATTTAACTAATGTAGTGCAACCAACATAGTTGCATTATTTTAAGGGGTTATGTTAGTATTTCTGCTATATTGCAACCAAATTGATTGGATTATTTTATGGGGTTGTGTTGATTTAATTGAAACAATGCAACCAACATGGTTGCACTATTTATGGGGTTAACCGAGAAAGTGTGACTAACATGCTTGCACTAATTTATAGCATTATCCGAAACAATGCAACCAGTATAGTTGCACTATTATTTATGTGGTTGACTGAGACAGTGCAACCAACAACATTGCATAATTTATGTTCTTAACTGAAACAATACAATCACCACCACCACCATGCCACCTTACTATTACCAAACAGATTGGTAGAGATTAGATGATAACAAATCTATTTTCATTAGATCTTGGCCCTATACTCCACCTTTACCCTTAATCCATCATCATCTACACCACATACCTCACCTAATCCTACTAATCTTGTTCAACATCATCAAATCTCACTCATGATGGGAAGAACTCAAATTAATTGAGTTTTCTTTCCATTTTGAGTTTGATTTAGAGAGAGAGTTAGTAGTAAATCATTTCACTTTTCAAAAGAAAACTTTTTTTTATTTACCATCAATAAAAAAAAATCATTGCTTGATAGAGGTTTGATCAAAGGGGTTTTCTTCGCTCCGCTCCCTCATTCGTACGATCTTAAGCAAAATAGGTAGGTGATCATCACCCCCTTTTATTTGTTGTAGAGATTCCCTTTTTTTTAAATGTTGTATGACTTGGTTTAAAAGAAAATTAATAAATGTTGTCATTTTATGAATCTCACTTCATTGCTTTGTTTTGATGTACTAATTAGTTACTTTTTTTAGAATAAATATAACATTGTTAGTAATATCATCATTTTTCAACATATATGAATCTTTACGTATCATTTTTAGATGAGTACTAATTTTTCATCATGAAATGAGGCCTTGTTTCACATGAAATTCATGGTTAGGGTTAAAAATGACATGTCGAGTAAGCATATCAATCATTTAACCATATTATCTAGCATTTGGGAGTGTGGGGGTTGATTTTTAAGTCACTACACCATAAAAAGTGGTCAAAAAACGTGCTGAAATCTTTTCATAAAAGCATGAAATGAAAAATGTAAAAATATTGTCTTATAGACCATGAAAAAATACACAAAATGGGCTCAAGATGAGTCAAAAAGGTTGTAAAATGAAGAAGTTAAGATCATTTGAATATACACTTTAAATGTGTTCAATGAAATGCCTAAGTGAAGTTTAATGTGTAGAAATGCTTATTTTGCTAATTTTACATTAATACCTTATTTTGCTTGTTTAAATTCAAGAGTATCACCTTAGTTTTAGGTGAAACCCTAGGGTTTATATTACAAACTTGTCACTTTTGATGGTGTGCCATAGAAATAAACCCTAATAATGAGAATAAAATTTGAAATAAGCTTAGCAAGCCCACCCTACATTTTGTTGGGTGCTGGGCTAGTTTCATGAGTTTTAAACTCGTTTTTCAGAATTGGGATTCATAAACCCATTTTCTTGTGTGGGCCTAGCAAGAACACATATTGTCTTAGGCCCACCTTTCTCTTTTAGTCTCGGATATGCCTAAAACCCTAATTGAAAACCCTAACCAAGCTAATAAAATTGGACTAGGTTTCTCTTTCTTAGATTCGTTAATCTAAGTTAAGCTCCTTAGTTTAAGAAATGCATTAACTCTAGTTTCGTATGTTAATTTCGGGATTAGGCTAGGAATTCACTTAAACTCGTCGAAATGTGACCACCATAGATTAGCACTCCTAAGTGTGGCACGTCGATGGCCTTGCACACTCGATTAGTTGGGTTATTTCTTAGACTAACCCGGCCTTTGCAATAATCAAGTTTTTTTAAAACAAAGAAAATAAATAATGTTTTCTAGTAATCAAAGTATTTGCATTAGATTTTAGATCATGCAAGGGGTTAGAAATCCTAGTTAGGACTCTAGATCTTCCCTAAAGCATATCATTTAATCATTAGATTTTAGATCATGCTTAACGCTAAGGATTAGAAATCCTAGTTAGGACTCTAGATCTTCCCTAAAACATATCATTTAATCAGCATTTGCATTAGCATTTACATCATGCTTAACGCTAGGGATTAGAAATCCTAGTTAGGACTCTAGATCTTCCCTAAATCATATCACCTAATCAACACTCGCATTAAAGTTTGGATCATACTTAATGCTAGGGATAAAAAGTTAGGATTTCTACATCTTCCCTAAAGCATGTCACTTAGTCGAAGCATTTGCATTTGAAATTTGGATCATGCTTAACGCTAAGGATTAGAAATTCTAGTTAGGACTTTTAGATCTTCCCTAAGGCATGTCATTCATTTTTTTCAAAATAAAGAACATCTGGTTGCCACGTGTATCCCAGTTTACACGTCCTCAAAGAAATCTTAGTTAGGTCACAAGCATAACTGGTTTGGCTCGTGTCATCATTTTTTAAAATGAAAATACTTGTATACCATGAGTGCGTACACGTGGCTTTCCAGTTTACCCATGTGTATTTCGAGCACGTATATAGGCCCCAGTATTCCCTTATACAACTCATAGTCACGTGTATTCTGCCTCTTGTGTGAATGGCCCAGAGTTCATTTACACTTCTTTGCAAGATTAGTTCGTTGTGCTTCCAGGTTTGCATAGTCGTGACGAACCCTCTTGTCTTCTTGTTAGCCGTTGATAGAAGTTTACGACCAACATTGGTTGTTTATGAATAGACGAAAGTCTGTTTGCAATCCTGCGACGCGTATATTTGAGCTTACGTGTCAGAGTACTTTTTACTTTTTCCCCAAAACCTCAATTGCATGAAACATATACTAGAGGGGCTTGAACTTACTTTTCTTGTACACACTCTCTCTTAGTGTAATGTAATAATTTTTAATCATAAAATTCTACATAAACACCCTTAGTTGTAAAGTAGAGGTCGATCTCACGATTGGGCGGTTGTCAGGTGCCTAACACCTTCCCGACCCGTACTAGTATTCCCTTACCAAGAATCTTTCTACGCGGACCAGACTAGTCGGAAGATCGCCAAGTTTTCTGTTAAAACAAAACAATTTTCCAAAAATTGGGTCTTGACTCCTAGATTAATCAGGTAGCGACTCCATAACTACATTAGATGATTCCCAGATTAATCAAGTAGCGGATCCTATAAGTTGGGTGCTCAATGGATGAGCATCATGCTAATCAAATGAACGCCGCGCTCAATCAACTACCTCTTCCTTAAGGATTCCTATTCCACTAGTTAGGGAACCTTGCCAAGGGATTAAGAGATTCCTCTAGAGTTCCAAAACTGTTTGATCAAAAGGATACACCTTTTTCATTAGACTTGCCCTAAGGGTTGTCCAAATAGACTCGTTATTTTTTATAAATGTGTTGTTTTAACTAATTTGATTGTATGTAAATGTAACGCCCAAAATCCAATAACTGTCTAAACCCAACTTAAGCTCGTAACTCGAAGCATTAAAAACAAATATATAACATTCAACCTAAAATTAAAACCAAAGCATAGGCCCAAACAAAAGTCCAATTAAAATGAAACCTATAAAATTTCAATTAATAACACTAGATAATACGATCACAGAAACTCCATAGTCAATCAACCCATAAATTATTACGCTACCTAAGATGATTCACCCTGCAATAAGGAACCCTCTACAAGAAAAGTTTTGGAGGGCGACCATTAAGGTGCCTGAGCCAATCGGAGGCGAAGACGGTGTTAAGGTAAACCCAGAGTAAAGAACACCAAGGGCAAAAATGTTTCTTCCAGCAAGTGCACAACAGGGGCTTTTACTGACCTACTGTTAGACCCTAATCACTTGGCACAGAGGCGTGACGCGACGGACAGCGACACGGCCCGCGAACGCAATGAAGCGGACGCAACATGACGGACATGGGAGCCAGTCCTAGACGTCATGGGCATGAGCATGGCATGAGACTTTGCCATGGCACATGATTGGCATATGGTTTATGTGCCAAGACACTGGTGGCACGGGGACACTAGTGATATGCCGAGTCAGGCATATGGACATTGGCATGGGACTTTGCCAATGGTGTCATTAGCATGATGACACAGCAACAGCCATGAAGGATTGGTTGTTGGCACACTGGGCATTGATTGTACAATGCCAATGGCAAGGATCGGCACGTGCAACTCAGAGAATAGTTGGCACGCACTGGCAGCACGACCTTGGCATGGACGCGGACACACATGTGCGCGGAGCACGTCCGGACAGTCACTTGGCATGAGCGAGGGCACATGGCCAAGCAGTTGGGAGACTCACGGTGCATATGCGCGGAGCATATGGCACAGTGCATACGCTGGCATATGCGAGGGCATATGGCACAGCGGTACGCGCGGGCATACACGTGAGGGCATGTCGTGGCGCGTGGCTACGCGAGCACGTACGCGGGCACGAACGAGCACAGCACGAACGTGGCGTGTTTCACGGCGCACGTCGGGCACGTCTAGGACAGTTACGGGCGCATGCCAGGACACGTTCACGGCATGTACACACTTATGCTTAGTGGGCAGAAGTGGTGGGGAGCGGTTATGGGTGGTTACGGCAGTTACCAGCCCATGTTCCTAGTGGATAACTACCTGAAGACATGTGGCACATCTACAGAACAGCAGTTGCAGGTCGGTTAGGCATGTTCTACTTAGTGGGACACGTGCCAAGACATGGCAGAGTTGGTTACAAGTAGTGGGTCAGTTCATGGGTGGTTATTTGTACATGTGTACTGTAGTTAGTTATGCTGTAGGCTATTTATAGCCAACCCCTCCATTGTAGGGAGCAATGGGAATACCCATCTGTGAATGGGGAGAGCCATGTATGTATGGTTAAGGGTGTGAGTTTGTAATTCCCAAAGTGTGCAGAAATAAAATAGGCTTCGGCCTTGATACTTGTACGGAGTTTACATGTGTTGCTTGTGTGTGTGTGCCAGAGACTAAGTACCTGATTCAAGAGTAGGAGGCTGAACTAAGGAAAAGGTTCCTTGGTGCCGGTTGCAAGGAGAACGAAAATTTACATAGACGCTTCCGCATAGTCGAGGGTTGTCCTTGTGACACCTACCATGATGGAAGACGCGACAAAGATGGTCCAATAATGCCGAGAATGCCAAGTTTATGACAACCTAATCTATGCCCTAGCTAAGGCCCTACACTCAATCGTATCGATATGACCTTTTTACAGTTGGGGACTAGAATTAATTGGACCTACCCACCTGAATTCATAATGGCAGCACAAATGGATCATTACTACTATAGAATATTTCAATTAATGGGTAGAAACGGCGCCTTTACAAAATACCATAAAAGTAAGAATCTCCGAGTTCATCCATGAGCAAATCATATACTGGTTCAGAATCCCAAAATACATCCTCTCAAATAATGGCACCCCTTTCATCAACAAGAATGTTAATTAACAGAGGAATATGGCATTCGCCATAATACCTCAACCATGTACTACCCTTAGGACAATGGTTTAGCCGAAACGACCAACAAAATCTTGCTGAGGATTTTAAACTGTACAGTCAACAACCACCAGAGAGATTGGCACGAGAAGCTACCAATGGAATTATAGGCCTACAGAACCACCCCTAAAACTTCTATAGGCATCACCCCATACTTTCTGGTGTATGAGGAGGATGTCGTTCTCCCTAAAGAAATTAAGGTTGAGTCTTCCCGTATAGCCTTTGCTAGTGAAGTCTTTTAAACCCCTAAAGAAGAACACAAGGCAAGAATCACAATCCTTGACTTTTTGGACGTACAAAAGGCTAAAGTAGTGGAGTTCTCCAAATTCTACAGAGAAATGATCACAAGGGCGTACAACAAGAAAGCCCGCCCTCGAGAATTAAAAGTTGGGGACTTAAATTTATGAACACAAAAATCTGTGCAGTAAAACCTTTCAACGTCGAAGTTTGATCCCAACTGGGAAGGACCTTTTATGATTCTCGAAGCAGCAAACAATAGCTACTACATTCTTGGCACTCCCGAAGGAAAGCATCTGAAAGCGCTTTATAACACAAAGTAGCTAAAGAAGTACTAAGGGTAAGCTTTATAAACTCAAAACTTTGTCAATCTTTCAAAATGTAATTCAAAACAAACCTTAATTAGTGAATATTAAACAAAACACGGGTTTTCAAATTCAACTTTTTACAAATACATGCATATAAGGACACAAAAGTACAAACTTTCAGTCCGACACAAACACTAAACTTTATACACTTAAAACATGGCACAGGGACACAAAGTACAAACTTTTAGTCCAGAGCAACAGCTCGCTTCAAAGGCCTGAAACAGGACACCATGACTCGCAAAGTACAAACTTTCAGTCCGACACAAACACTAAACTTTATACACTTAAAACATGGCACAGGGACACAAAGTACAAACTTTTAGTCCAGAGCAACAGCTCGCTTCAAAGGCCTGAAACAGGACACCATGACTCGCAAAGTACAAACTTTCAGTCCAGACCTAGGCTCACTGTTTTTTTGATACAATGCCTTGGAACTCAACACCTATAATATGGTTGTCTTTGAGATTCCACAGACTCGACACCTCACAAGGTCATCTCAAGTTTTAACAAGGCTTATGCCGCCACCACACTCAATCCCATTGCAGATCTATAGACTTGCTTTTTTGTCCCCAACTAATCTTTTTCGGCAGGCAAGCTGGAAGGGTGGCCAAGCAATAGAGTTGCCTTCCTCGTCACTTGGATGTTGGCGCCACCTTCAAAATAGACCACACAACAGTCTTAGGGTATTCTTCCCCCTGTTAGCAATTACTCTTTCCTCATCAGGCTCGGAATGTTGCCAATAAATCAAAATCATCTGAACTCTGCCTAGGGTCAAAAGAATGGGATAGATTGATGGCCACGTCCACCACCAGCACTTCTCTCATTCTTAAGGAAAAATTACGACCATTACACCCATGTTATCATCCTAGCAGTGCACTAGAATCAAAACCTCGGTCGGTTTGGAACACCGAAGTAAGAATAGCCTAAGACTAGACACGACCGATGATGAGGCGAGATCATGAGACCTATCAAAACCTCTGAGGCAAAATCAAAAGACTTAAGTGAACAGATGGAACCGGGAACCCCGGGACCTTGCACTAACTCTCCAAACTCCACCGACTAATACCAGTGCTGGAGAAGGAGTAAAATGCAGGGAACTTTGGAAATCTTAGCAACACACTTGACAAATATTGTAAAGACAGAATCACAGAGCAAATAGAAAAGATTTGTGCAAAAGATCCTTCCCTATGTGTTTTATTTATAGGACCAAACGGGATGTTTGGTGCCTAGCATTCAAAGATGCATCAAGATCGGTCAACATGCCAATAAAATCCTTTATGGAAAACATAATCGACGACACAAAAAATCAAAGAGTTAGGATCTTGAAAACCTGCTGTAATTACACCAATAATTAACGCAACCAAACCAAAAGGGTCTTACATATCATATCAACCAATTGGGGAGTTATAAAATAAACACGGAAACAGCTCCATACAGACCCACTAAACACCAACAAAATCCCCAACCCAAGACCCAATTACAACCCAAACCCAAAAATAACGTAACTATAGGGCCCCATCCCAGAACATATTTTGAACGAAGAAGTAAATGTTGCCCTCGTCGCCTTCTCCGCCTTTAAGGTTTTTTGCTAAGGTGCTAAAGCTTCGTCAACTTCGACTAGTTCTCTCCTAGCAGCAGCAACTATCCTCCTCAACTCCAACAAATTTGCCTTTGCTCTTGCTCGTTGCTCCCAGATAGCGGACAATGTTTCTTCATGTGCAAACAAGGCAACCTTTAGTTCTTGAACTGCATCCCAAGTGGCGCAAACAGAGTTAAAATATTCACTCACCACTGCACATTTTAGCCTAGAACTTCAGCATTGAAAATATGTCCATCCTATTTCTACAATAAACGTGGAGTCAGGCCCAACCGATGAACCCTATTCATTGTAGAAATTACAACCAACAATTCTATCAGCATGACAGTAATGACAAAAATAAACGTTTCAACACATGCCGTATTGCAAGATGCCCCTTCAAAAGCCACACCCTCCGATATAAAGCTTTGTACTGAGGCAAAATGAAAAAATTCCCAACATAGATCCTTAGAAAAATTCTCAGGAAGTTGCAGGGCATGACCCAAAGTAGGAACTACAGAAACACCAAAGTTAGGAACTACAGGACTTTTAGAGGAGGTCACAAGAATAACAGGGGCATTCCGATAGCTGCAGGCTTGAAGACTTTAGGAGCAATTATATTGATTTAAGCCACAAGAGAAGGTTGCCCTAATTCTCCCGTAGGAGGCACCTCAAACTTTTCTCCCTCAAAAAGCCCCATATTACCCCTGAGACATGCTATGACATTAGCGATCTGGTCCACCGGCCCTATCTCACCACTGGCCTGATCAAACTTACCCCCGATCTGCTTCACTTCTTGATCTTCACCCCTAACTTGCTTTATTTCTTAATCTTCACCCCCTGGCTTGCTCCACCTTTATAATCTCACCCCCTGCCGATGCCACTTTTTAGCCCCCACCTACCATTGGAGTTTCCTACACCATTATAGGGACTACTGGAACAATAAAGATCGGATCCTCCTATTTATTTCTCCTCACCAACATTTGAACTTCTTCCTCCTAGGGTTAGACATCCTGAGAAAGAAGGAAATTAAGCTAGTGTTAAAAGAAAACCTATTAACATAAGACCAAAACAAATATAGAAGCAAATCTTACCGTACGACCCTGCCCAAAAATAGCCTCAACAGCCTCGAAGTAATCCTCAACCCTACCTTCCTTCTCCAAAACGGCATTGTCTTCGAGCAAAAAGGGCTCAGGCTCACCACCCACCACACCTTTGTCCGCGAGAACTTTATCCTCCTTGCTCTGAGAAAAGCAGCTCTCAAACCCCTCAGAAACTGAAGCGCAATCTGAAGGTCTCGAATTCTTACCTTTCTTGCCCAAAGTAACCTGAAGAAATCCTTTTTTGAGCAACATTCAGAGAACTACTGACATTGTCTTCCTTTTCATACTTGATATCTGCGTCCTTGTAAGGCTTCATGTGCGGATATAACTTAACAGAGTGGGGGGGGCTATGGTACCCATCCGTTGTGCGGGGGAAGTTATGAAAAATGCTATTATCTCCAACTGTTATCTCCACAACTTAAGTGTAGAGGGTGAACCACCAACTGGCGCCCCGCAGGTGGATAATATAGTTTGAAGGCAACAAGGTTAAGGCGGGCACGACCACTGTCGAAAACATAGAGAACAAGGCAAGCAATTTCATCCTTTGGAGAAGGGTCGCGCACTAAAGGCTTAGTCAAGTAAAACCCTAATTGATGAGCACAATGATCAATGTTATACTCGATAGAACCACATTCATCTTTGGCCCAAGTCGACAGATAACAAGGTATGGCCACTACGGCAAAAGTCCAGAGCTTGTGATTCCTTCCTGCCAAACTTGCTTAATTAATGTTGCCATTTAAAGTGGCACTGCAATTCACAGACAATGTCATACCCTTAGGAACCACCTCGAATGGGTAGAAAGACACCTCTAATATGAATTCATCACTAGAGTAAGAGAGGTTGTAGGGTGTGGTTTGACATCGTTCCATGAGATGGCGCAAGGATAAACCACCTTTATACTCTCTGGCGTAGTATACCCATTAGACCCCTTCTGACCTGGAGCAAGATCAGTCTTCAGAAAAGCACATTGGATAGAGTAATCTGAGAAATGTTTCCATTACCACATCTAAAGAAAGAAAAAAGGCGCATAAGTTTTAACCATATAAGAACCATTGGAGGAATGAACATCTCCGATCAGTTCATCCAAATACTTGTAGAAATTGCCCATGTATATCGTGCCAAAAGGGCTGACTCGTCCGATGCCAACTTTACCGCAAAAGAAAGAACATAGTCATTGATCTTTTTATAAGTATTGCCATCGAATACTTCCCAAGATAGCTACAGAGTAATAAAGGGGACAAAGCCAATATCAGCATTTCATTCCTTGCCGATCATATGCTAGAAGCTGATCCAACCAGTGAAGTTGGATCGAACCAGATTCTTTCGGTTTCCTCTACCTTGGTTGCATTAAAGATGGCAACTGAGAGACTCTTCACCACATGTTTCTCCAGAGTAGTCAAGACAATATTGGCTAGAAAAAAACTACCAACCACGGGCAAATTCAGTAGGGAAACGACATCCTCCAAAGTGATGGCAAGTTCTCCCCATGCCTAGATGAATGAGTGATTAGTCTTACACCAACGGAACACCAGGGAATTAAGTCTTTTAAGGTCTCTGCGGACAGTAACCCTAGATGCGAGAATGGCGTTCCCTATTAAGCCTGCCAATGAAGGTAGGTTAGAATATATAGAGGCCATCCAATTTTTTCATTTCTTGCTAGGAGAAGCATGAGAACTGAACCAAAGTTCTGGGTAATAGAGAAGTCACATTGTTCCAAAAGAAACGGATTGTTGTGTATGGTACCACCGACTCTTGGTGATCCGAGGTTTTGAGCAGAAAGATGAATGAATGGTTGACCGTAAGAGGGTCAATCTGAGAAACCCTTAACTTTGTATAAAAATGATCCACCACAAATGGGTAATCTTTGGGCCCTTGATCGTACTCTTATTCAGATGGACCCTCGTCAGAAGATAAACGTCGGGTGCTCGTGCTCCAGGCAACAAATTTTACTATAGTTTAAGGGAAGTTATTTGATGACAGATATTTTCCCTTGAAAGTGTGTCTAACACAAGAATGAACTCAGAAGTAGCCAAAATAAGAATGATGATAGCCACAACCTAAGGTTTTATACCAAGCAAAGGGACGGAAGGGATTCGAAATCGAATCAACCTAACGATTCGATACGCTATCGAATACTAAGACCTAAGGACATGTGGCATTCCCCAAATGGATTAGCAAAAAGGCATGTCGATTGGCAACGACGCATGCCAAAGATCACGGGCATGTGAATGCTTGCTTCAATTGCTTGCAAAAAGATAATTATGTAGTCAAAGCCACTCATGAAGAACAAAAAGTGAAGGCAGGCTTAACAAAAAAAAGTATAGGCCGAAACAATCGTCATGGGACATTTCCCTCACCCTTAGAGCATCCACAGTGGTATGGTAAAATACCTTTTTACCTTATTTGAGTTGAGTAGTGGGTAGGGGAAAATAAGAATTTTAGCCTACGAGACTCGGAGATAGGCTAAAATTGGCCTTCTCCAGACTCATCTGCAAATTATTTTACGGGGCGTGGATCTGGCACCACGTCCGAAATGGGGCGTAGAGGTATGATGGCGTTTGAAACGGGGCGTGGAGGTAAAGCCACGCCCCAATTTTTTTAAAATTTTTTAAATTGCATGGGACGTGGAGATTGCTCCACGCCCCATGCAGGCGTGGAGATAGCTCCACGCCTAAATATTTTGGGCGTGGAGCTATCTCCACGCCCAAATATTTTTTTTTTTAATTTTTTTTTAAATAACTTTTATAAAATGGGTAAAATTTTTTTAAAAATTATAAAAAAATTATAAAAATTATAAAAAATTATAAAAATTATAAAAAATTTTAAAAAAAATTAAAAAAATTAAAAAAAATTTTATAAAAACCAGGCGTAGTGCTAACACTACGTTTGATTCCAAGCGTGGTCCAAGGACCACGCCTGGCTTTTTAAAATATATATATTTTTTTTAAATGTCAATTTTGTCCCCAGTTTAGGTTTTTTATTAATTTTTTAAATTTTTTTAAAACACTCCCCACTGTGGATGTGGGTCTTGTAGGCTAAAAAACGGTAAGGTAAAATAGCTTTTTACCCTACAACACTGTGGATGCTCTTAGGGGACTAATGTATATACTAAATTTAGTTAGCCTACGAGGATGCTGGCTGGACCGACACGTGCCATTTGGGGGGACCCTGCAAGGAATGCCACTTGGACATGACTCAATCTCATAAGGTGCCTCCAGAGGAAAATCGCCTGCAACGCAGAGTATAACTCACTCCCGAGACAACCTGAACATGGGGGAAGAACTAAGGGTTATGGTCTGGAAGGCACAATAGGCGAGAGCGAGGGGAGCACATATCACCCAGGGGTGCTCAGACTCAAGGGCACCGCTAACCTAGAGCGTCACCCCCGTTTCCCTCGTACGATCAAACAGAGGTAATGAAGGGGCAATGAAGGGCCTTCATAGGTATGTTAGATACCCTGACGGGTTAGAGATCTTCTAACATCTTTGTCTTCAAGGGGGCAACCCACACGTACAGATTCCTAATTCATTACTCTGACGAAACCAATCTATAGGTGTAATATGGCAGTACTATTAGAACCGTCAGATAAGGGATGCTTGCTTGCCACGAGAAGGTGGCTGCTGGAAGTTCTTGATCGGGGGTCTCAGCTGCCTATATATAGGTGTGCTAAAGGAAACAGAGGGACTCTCTTTTTCTTCTTCTTCACCACCCTCTTCTTCTGGTTTCCTTGCTCCTCCCTCTCGAGACCTTGGGCTTCTCCTCTGTTCGACCACCGCTCACCCTCTCCAAATCAACCCATCTTCCTATGTGTTTAATACGATCCTTAAACGACAATTCTAGATGGTTTAGGCAAGGACTAGTGTTGACCTTCCCCTTACTCATCACCTTTACCTAGACTCACTATTTCACTCCTTAAAACAATATATATATATTCTCTAACTTAAATTTTTTGACTTAAGAACAAACATTTGGTATTTGCCTTTAGATAAGAATAATCCGAGGATTAGCATCCATGAGACAAAAACTCTTGGATATCAAACTTTTGGCTTGGCTAAGCCTAGCTAACATTTAAATGCTCTCTAAATAACAGCCGTGAATGACGGAAAGAAACTTTCGTTCTTTCATCTTCTTCGTTTCAATATCACTTGGCATATTGAAAACTGATATAAATTCGATTGAGATGTAGGTTAGAACTCAGGATCATCCAAATTTTTTATTTTATTTAAGTTTCGGACATATCAATGGCTTACTAGATAAAAAAAAGATAAAAATATCAAATTCCTTCATATTAAAAACGTTGGATTAATACATACATTCGAGTGTTACAGACGCTAAATAGCAATTCCACTGTAACACTTGTTGGTGTAATAGCAAGATACCTGGAATATATTGAAACCCTATTTTCTCTGTGAACATATTAGTCAAATTAATTGGATCTTAAATCAAGGGCAAAACTGCAGAAGATGAAGAAACAATTAGAACGGTGTCTTCGAGAAATGATTTAAAGACCAGATCGAAAAGCTTGATGAAGAAGATGAAGATAACAATATACTTGTGAAATAACACTTACTCGTAGGTTTAGTTCACAATACTAAACACCAATCTAGGTGTATATGGAAGGGGGATCAATATCTACCAATTTAAAATTTAATTCACAATGAATTCAAAATAAGTAGAAATTGAAACAAACAAGTATTGACTTATTTGATTCTCGAATGCGGAATTAAGAGAAAATTGAATATTTCAATCTTGTACAAAAATCATTCATATGTAAACATTCAATACAAATGATTTTTGTTGACGGGGAAAAGCCTAACGGAAAAAACCCCGAGACCTAGTACAGAAATTACCACTAAGAGTTGTGAGAAATCTTACAACCGTTCACATCGACAAACATAAATCCCTCATGCAAACTCGACTAGTCTTTCTCCACGACCCAAATCCACGAATCGCCTCTTCAATGATATATACGTCTCCAACTCAGAATCTACCAAGCCCCACACTTGTTAGCTTGAATTCACAAGCCTCTTGTATGCCTCTAACTCAGAATCTACCAAGCCTCGTACTTGTATGCTCGAATCTACGAGCCTGCACTTCGCCGGAACACTACCGGAGAACTCACCGGAACTCCACCAATGACTATAATGGTGTTTAAAGATTTAGTGTTCTTTAACACTTTGTAGATCTCATGCTTGAATGATATGCAAGATCTAGCTAAAATGAAAAACCCTATAAGTGTATAACAAAATCAACTCTCTAGAAGAAGTTAGCTCAATCTCTCTCAAGATCTTGAAGCCTTAGCTATTTAGAGAAGATGACTATAAGGAGTCTCTCAATGGTTTTTCACTCTAAGCTTTCTAACTCTCTTCTTCTTCTTAGATGCATAACCTAAAATGGTCAGCCTCTCTTCTATATAAAGAGAAGGACCCAATACCAAAGGCTTTTAGGTCAAAAGACCAAAAGTGTATGAAGCCCTAGGTCTAAATATCGCGCAACCCAGAAACCCAGGTGCCATAGTATTGATACTCCATTTGGGCAGTATCGATACTAGCCTGATCTGTTGTCGACAGATAAAGGGTAGTATCGATACTAAGGTAGTATCGATACTCCATTTGGGCAGTGTCGATACTAGCCTAATCTGTTGTTGACAGATCAGGGGAGTATACCACAAAAGCAGAAGTCATATATATCTATGATAATAAAATTATATATATAAACTTTTATATTTTATTTATAAAAAAGAATCTATTATTCAAAAAAATAAATATTTTCTGTCTTTTTTCATTTTTTGAATTTATTTTATTAGAGCCCACATTCTTCCTTTCATCATAGGTAAGGCAAAGGACTTTCTTTTAAGGACGCAGGTAGTATCGATAATAGTGTAGTATCGATACTCCATTTGGGCAATATCGATAGGCCAGTATCGATCCACACCCAGTGGGTATCGAAACTACCCTGCCTATAAGCTGAAAATGACTTTAAATAAGTTATAAGTTCATCCTAGCTTATGTGGCTAAGTCCTAATGCAATACTAACCACCTATAAATGATAAACTAGGTCACTTACCAACGTGTGGTGAGTTCCGGTGGCGAGTTTAAGTCTGATGGCGTGCACTCTCTTCGATCTTCGATGAAGCGTGAGTTTGCACGAAGGATACAAACTAACTCTAACTCAAGCATGGACTTACAATTGAGTTCATTGTCTCACCATGAACATTGATAAACCCAAAGGGACCTTTCAATCTCCCCTTTGTCAATTGCATAACAAAACTCCATACATAAGAAAATTTCCAAAATACAACATTAGAACACGAATTCTCTTACAATGGATTTCATAAAATGTAAAACCTTCCCAATAAGAAATGAACAACAAGCACAGGGAAAATTCTGCAAAATCACACAAGAATTATCAAGACATCATAGTATGAGCAGTAAACACCAACCTCGAGTTTCTAAAAACTCCCTTATCTTATACGACTCCCCCATTATAACTTTTCCCCCTTTTTGTAATGAAATCGACAAAGGTCCGAGGGGTAACGGAGAGGAGCATAAGACGGGAGGTTCACCATTCAAGAACTCAAAAGCATTCACAATGGTAGATAAGACATGAAGCATATAACGATAACCAGCATATAAGATAGTCCATAATAATTAATTTGAACCAAGACGAGACTTCAAACAAAGTTATGAATTGAAATAAACAAGCATAGTTATCTCATATCCAAAGCATGATGAGAACGAAATGAAAGACTACACAAATAAACTAAGTAGATTCCCAGTCTAATCATTCTCCTTACCACTTTTATCACCAGTTTCTTCTTTGGAGTCATTGGACGAACCAAACCCGATAAGACTAAAGAAATGATTGGGAGAAGAAAGGTATGGTTCAACGCAATTCCTCAAAGAAAGGAACAAAATGTTGTCAGTCACTGGCTCAAATTGCATAGTTATAAAGAGCCTATGGGTGACTATAATAACATAATCAATAAGCATATGTAACATCCAAAATAATTGAGTGAAACACAAACCTGCCGTGATATCATATGCCTCTGTTGTGGATAAGGATTGAGTCTTGCTTCTTACTCTTCTTGCAATCCATATTTCAAGCTCAACCCGCATCGGAGTAGTCACAAATCTCAGAGTTGCAGTGTCTTTGGTGTACCAAAGTCCATACCCGAGAGTTACCTTGCACTAGAGTCTTGATTTATCAATTCAATGACAAACCTCTTCACAACACCTAAGGAGAGGGGTAAAAGTCAAGACTCCCTCAAACAAATAGAGATATTCAACTCTAGGAGATATCTATAACTTAATTCCTACACATATCCACAAGACACATCATGGTACCATGGAAGGCATGACTACAAATAAACAATAAGCTTACTCTCCCCCTTGAAGAGTTCTATGAGTATCTCTCCCCCTATGTGATATATAACCCATCACATAGTAGTCCCCTTGCAAAGATAGGAACACACAATTCTCTCCCTTTTTGTCACCCATAGACAGGATAGAGACATCAAAAGTACAAGGAATAAGATAAGTATAATGCAAAAAAACACAAATACAAACCAACCGACCATCAAAATAAATATCTAACTAGCTTTCGTATTTGCCCCAAAGATAAAAAGTAGGTAGTTAGATAAATAATACATAAGTATATTAGAAGATAAGTACATGACAAGTCACGCACTATAAAATTTATCAAATCTAGCTAAGGTGAATCAGAGCTATGATAAGAAATAGAAGCGCAGTGTGTGAAACTATCCAGGCTTTAAAAACTAATGGATAAGGTGCATACTGTTAGATAAATCAAATATCAACTTAATACACAGTAAAAAAATATGCATGCATAAATATATATAAAGAATCAATTCATGTAAACACACTCTCAACCAGATCATTAACAAGATTGAATCTTCAAGCTAGTCTAGTTCAACATGCATCAACACTCGACCCAGAGACATACAAAAGTAATATAAGGAAGAGTGAGAATACACACCTGCAAAAAGTATTCTGCTTGATGTGGTTGACCATCAATAATCACCACTTGTGCAATAGCCTGTTTCTCAATCAATAATGAAGATTTATACAATTCATTCAAAATTGATAAAGAACCAAGATACAAGCACAAGAAAATACACACATGTCACAACAATAGATATGCCAATAAATAGACAAGGTCAAAAATATGATATTTAGTTGACATAACAACATGTTTATCTCATCAATCCATGATTGAACTTTGTGAGCATCTCTTTAGACTCTTTTAGCTCTTCCTTCACTCTGTTTATCTCATCAAGGAGAGATGTGACTCTCTCATTTACCACCATAAGTTCATTCTTGAGAAACTTGATTCTTTTTCTTTCCCTTCAAGAATATCTTCGCCTTCCATCTCTCTCTTGGAGGCTTCTTCCACTTGAAGAATTAAATCATTCTTCTCAATTTCAAGACTTGAAATCTTTAGTTTTAGCTCTTTGTTATCCTTAGACAAGCTCTTGCTATTTTCCAAAATTCTTGAAAATAATTCTTCTTCGTGGAGATCATCTTCACTCTCATCTTCCTCACTAGAGGTTTGAACATTTCCATCATCTTCTATTTGCTCATGTGAAGAGGCATATGAAGCAGTGAATGCAATATAATTTCTTGTCCTTGCTTCTTCACTATCATGAGAAGAGTCGGATTCCAACGATTAATCATCAAATGTAACATTCATTGCTTTCTTTCCCCTAGAATTTTCGAAGCTTCTCTTGTTTGGGCAAATGTTTGCCATGTCCAAATCCTTGACACTTGAAACATTGAACTTCATCACTCTTCTTCTTCTCAAATCTTTCTTCATCGTATTTGGACTTGGAGAGGGAAGAGTTACTCTCGTTGAATTCTTCAAATCCTCCATTCTTCTTTTTCACATGTTTCATGAATTTCTTTGTGGGAAAATTAATTTACTCACCACTTGAATCATTAAAGGATATGTCTTTTTCGAATTACTAGCTTTCTTTGCGGCCTTGAAAGCTATATTCTCGGATGTCTTTGAAGAGCGGAAGTTTGACTCGAATGTTAGGAAATTTCCTACAAGTTACTCAAGTAGAAGAGCATCAATATATTTACTCTCCTCAATAGCCGTAACCTTGGCTTCGAATCTCTTGGGGAGAGATCTCAAGACCGTACGAACTATCTTGGAGTAAGAAATAATCTCTCTAAAGGCAAATGTGTAGTTTACAATCTCACAAAGTTTGCCATAGGACTCGTTGAAGGTCTCATTCTCCTCCATTCGAAGATTTTTGAATTGAGTTGTCAACATTTGTAACTTTACAACTTTAACTATCTGGGTACCTTCATATGTGACCTCTAATTTGGTCCAAGCCTCCTTTGCCACAAGGCAATTGGATATGCTCTGAAACTCATTGGGCATAGCGGCATTGAAAATGGCATTTAGGCCATTTTTTATATATGGCCTTTGAAATCTCATCCGAGGTCCATTTATCCCTCGGTTTGGGTCAAGTCACAACAACGTCATCAATTTTGGTGGTCATGGTTGGAGGGGGACCCACCATCTTCTACAGCTATCCAAACTCTTTCATCTATAGAGCTTAAGAACGCTTTCATCCGTGCTTTTCTATACACATAATTGCTTCCATTAAACAATGGAGGTTTATTCACGAAACTTTCTTCCATATTTCACTACAAGGATCTTAAGAACACTAAACACTAATCTAAGTGTACATGGAAGGGGGATCAATATCTACCAATTTAAAATTTAATTCACAATGAATTCATAATAAATAGAAATTGAAACAAACAAGTATTGACGTATTCGATTCTCAAATGCGGAACTAAGAGAGAATTAAATATTTTAATCTTGTACAAAAATCATTCACATGTAAACATTCAATACAAATGATTTTGTTTTACGAGGAAAAGCCTAACAGAAAAAAATTTGGGACCTAGTCCAGAAATTACCACAAAGAGTTGTGAGAAATCTTACAACCATTCATATCGACAACATGAATCCCTAATACAAACTCGATTAGTCATTCTCCATGGCCAGAATCCATGAATCGCGTCTTCAATGATATATACGTCTCCAACTCGGAATCCACCAAGCCCCGCACTTGTTAGCTTGAATCCAAAAGCCCCTTGTACGCCTCCAACTCAGAATCCACCAAGCCTCGTACTTGTATGCTCGAATCTACAAGCCTGCACTTCGTCGGAACACCACCGAAGAACTCACTAGAACTTCACCGGTGACTGTTATGGTGTTTGAAGATTTGGTGTTCTTCAAACACCATATGCAAGACCTAGCTAAAATGGAAAACCCTATGAGAGTAGAACAAAATCAACTCTTAAGAAGAAGTTAGCTCAATCCATTCAAGATCTTGAAGCCTAGTTATTTAGAAAAGATGACTACATGGAGTCTCTCAATGGTTTCTCACTCTAAACTTTCTAACTCTCTTCTTCTTCTTAGATGCATAACCTAAAATGGTTAGCCTCTCTTCTATATAAAGAGAAGGACTCAAAATCAAAGGCTGTTAGTTCAAAAGACCAAAAGGGTATGAAGCCCTAGGTCTAAAAATCGCGCAACCTAGAAACTCATGTGTCGTAGTATCGATACTCCATTTGGGCAGTATCGATACTAGCTTAATTTGTTGTCGACAGATAAATGGTAGTATCGATACTCCATTTGGACAATATCAATACTAGGGTAGTATTAATATTCCATTCGGCCAGTATCGATACTAGCGTAGCCTGAAGTTCAGGCTAGGCCAGTATCGATACACGCCTAATGGGTATCGAAACCACTCTACCCATAAGCTGGAAATGACTTTAAATAAGTTCTAAGTTCATAGCTTACATGGCTAAGTCTTAATGCAATACTAACCACCTATAAATGATAAACAAGGTCACTTACTAACATGTGGTGAGTTCCGATGGCGATTTTGAGTCTGATGGCATGCTTTCTTTTCGATCTTCAATAAAGTGTGAGTTTGCAAGAAGGATATAACCTAACTATAACTCAAGCATGGACTTACAATTGGGTTCATTGTCTCACCATGAACATTGATAAACCCAAAGGGACCTTTCAATCTCCCCCTTTGTCAATTTCATGACAAAACTATACATAAGAAAATTTCCAAAATATAACATTACAACACGAATTCTCTTACAATGAATTTAATGCAATGCAAAACTTTCCCAATAAGAAATAAACAACAAGGATAGGGAAACTTCTGCAAAATCCCACAAGAATCATCAAGGCATCATAGTATAAGCAGTAAACACCAACCTCGAGTTTCTTGAAACTCCCCTATCTTATACCACTCCCCCATTAGAACTTCTCCCCTTTTTTGTAATGAAATCGACAAAGGTCCGAGGGGGTAACGAAGAGGAGCATAAGACGGGAGGTTCACCATTCAATAAGTCAAAAGCATTTACAATGGTAGATAAGACTTGAAGCATATAACGATAACCAGCATATAAGATAGTCCATAATAATTAATTTGAACCAAGATGAGACTTCGAAAAAAGTTATGAATTGAAATAAACAAGTATAGTTATCTTATATCCAAAGCAGGATGAGAACGAAATGAAAGACTACACAAATAAACTAAGTAGATTCCCTGTTTTATCATTCTCCTGACCACTTTTATCACCAGTTTCTTCTTTGGAGTCTTTGGACGAACCAAACCCGATAAGACTAAGGAAATGATCGGGAGAAGAAAGGTATGGTTCAACGCAATTCCTCAAAGAAGGGAACAAAATGTAGTCAGTCACTGGCTCAAATTGTACAGTTATAAATAGCCTTTGGGGTGACTATAATAAGCTTACCAAGACAAAAGATATACAAGTGCAAGCAAATGAGTCAACGACATGCATATTTGCATAAAACAGTTGTACAATCCTAGAGTAGGCAATTCCTGTTCCTTCTAAAAGTCGAGGCTATAGAACAATCAAGAGAGTCTCAAATATCGATCAAACCATACGATGAATCACTATGATCCATACGATGAATCAAGACCATCAAGATGAAAAAATTTACACACGTCTATAAAAGCATCATAAGCAACTGGTTTTTAAGAAGATATTCAAAGGTAAACACAAAAACACACAAGTTGAATTGACCACAAACTCCATCGAACAATGGAACAAGTTTGTGTGCAAGTGATGATGTCACAAGGTGTGAAAAAGTCCTTAAAAGTTGATACACATTAAGATTCTACTCTCTCTTCACTATTTCAAACCACACTAGTATGGAGGACGAATACACGTTAAGTAGATCAAGACCAACATGTTAGGGCTTTACTATAAAGGTGTAATTTTAGAATACAAATAGCCCAAGAGTATGTATCATAACTCATCAAGTCCACCCAAAAGTTCATTATTGATTTTTTATTGATTTGCTCTTAAGGAACCGACACTTGTCATGTGGTCACACTATAAACTATCATGCCACCAAGCTCAAAATCTTTTACTAGATCTTACATTTTAGGTGCTCCACCAAGCTCAAAATCTTTTACGAGGGCTTACTCTTTAGGTGGTACACCGAATTCAAAGTCTTTTACAAGAACTCACTCTTGAGGTGTATAGCAACAAAATATATTATCAATAAAGCACAAGTGCTATGATATCTCGTCCATACTAGTTTGATTCAAAATAGTTCAAAAGAAGTAACGAACATACAAACTAGGATCAACCCACATACATTCAATCAAACACAAGATACAAACATAAATTCAGAAAAGTTCAAGTGAAATGTGTGGAGCAAGGAACTTGAGATCTTAAAGTTTATTATCTAATGATATTCAATAAATCCAAAAACTCATGATCTCAAGAGCAAGTGATCAAAAACCTTATCTAAGATAAACAAGATGCATAAGGAACAGTTCACAATGAAGACACACAGGTCAAGACCAATTCAAAGCACAAATGATCTGTGTGCAAAGCAAAGATTCAACAGGAGGAGAAAAACATGCTTAAAAACTATGACTTTTCAAAACATAAAGTATCACAAAATTCCTTCTAGAATGCGAGAAAAGCGATGTAATGCAATGTAAACTAAAGGAAACACACTCAACTACCTATTATGAAAGAGAGACAAAAACAACTAGGGTAGGAGAGTGAAACAAGGTGAGCTCAAGAAAATGAGACTACACATATAGCCCATCTAAGAATATCAAATGTCAAAGAATCCAGGGACTTTTCAAAGTACGGATACAGTGAAGCCTAATATCTATGGGCTCAGTTCTAGAGTGTTGAACATATATCATGGTGATATCAAAAGTATTAATGTAGTGGTATGCTCAAAAACATAATCAATAAGCATATGTAACATCCAAAATAACTGAGTGAAACACAAACCTGTCGCGATATTATGTGCCTCAGTTGTGGATAAGGATTGAGTCTTGCTTCTTACTTTTCTTGTAATCCACATTTCTGGCTCAACCCGCATTGTAGTAGGCACAAATCTTGGTGTTGCTGTGTCTTTGGTGTACCAAAGTCCATACCCGAGAGTTCCCTTGCATTGGAGTCTTGATTTATCAATTCTACAATAAACCTCTTCACAAGACACAATGAGAGGGGTAAAAGTTAAGACTCCCTCAAACAAATAGAGATTTTCAACTCTAGGAGATATCTTTAACTTAATTCCTGCACATGTCCATAAGACACATCAAGGTACCATGGAAGGCATGACTATAAACAAACAATAAGCTTACTCTCTCCCTTGATGAGTTCTATGAGTATCTCTCCCCCTATGTGATATATCACCCATCACATAGTAGCCCCCTTGCAAAAATAGGAACACACAATTTTCTCCCTTTTTGTCACACATAGACAGGATAAAGACATTAAAAGTACAAGGATAACCAGAGAAGTATAATGCAAGAAAACACATATACAACCCAACCGACCATCAGAATAAATATCTAACTAGCTTTCGTATTTGCCCTAAAGACAACAAGTAGGTAGTTAGATAAATAATACATAAGTATGGTAGAAGATAAGTACATGACAAGTCACACACTATAAAATTTATCAAATCTAGCTAAGGTGAATCAGAGCTATAATAAGAAATAGAAGTGCAGTGTGTGAAACTATCTAGGCTTTAAAAACTAATGGATAAGGTACATATTTTTAGATAAGAGCATGCATGCATAAAAATATATAAAGAATCAATTCATGCAAACACACTCTCAACCAGATCATTAACAAGATTGAACTAGTCTGGTTCATCATGCATCGACACTCGACCCAAAGACATACGAAAGTAATATAAGGAAGAGTGAAAATACAAACCTGTAGAAAGTATTCTGCTTGATGTGGTTGACCATCAATAGTCACTACTTGTGCAGTAGCTTGTTTCTCAATCAATAATAAAGATTTATACAATTCATTCAAAATTGATAAAGAGCCAAGATTACAAGCACAAGAAAATACACACATGTCACAACAATAAATATGCCAATAAATAGACAAGGTGAAAAATATGATATTTAGTTGACCTAACAACATGTTCATCTCATCAATCAGTGATTAAACTTTATGAGCATCTCTTTAAACTCTTTTAGTTCTTCTTTCACTCTCTTCATCTCATCAAGGAGAGATGTGGCTCTCTCATTTGCCACCATAACTTCATTCTTGAGAAACTTGATTTCTTTTTCTTTCTCTTCCAGAATCTCTTCGCCTTCCATCTCTCTCTTGGGGGCTTCTTCCACTTTAAGAATTAGATCAATCTTCTCAATCTCAAGACTTGAAATCTTCAGTTTTAGCTCTTTGTTATCCTTAGACAAGCTCTTGCTATTGTCCAAAATTCTTGAAAATAATTCTTTTTCGTGGAGATTGTCTTCACTCTCATCTTCCTCACTAGACGTTTGAACATTTCCCTTATCCTCTATTTGCTCATGTCAAGAGGCATATGAAGCAGTAAATGCAACATAATTTCTTGTCGTTGCTTCTTCACTATCATGAGAAGAGACGGATTCCGATGACGAATCCTCAAATATAACATTCATCGCTTTCTTTCCCCTAGAATTTTTGAAGCTTCTCTTGTTTGGGCAAATATTTGCCATGTCCAAATCCTTGACACTTGAAACATTGAACCTCATCACTCTTCTTCTTCTCAAATCTTTCTTCATCGTATTTGTACTTGGAGAGGGAAGAGTTACTCTCGTTAAATTCTTCAAATCCTCTATTCTTCTTTCTCACGTGTTTCATGAATTTCTTTGTGAGAAAATTAACTTCCTCATCACTTGAATCATCATAGGATTTGTCTTTTTCGACTAACTAGCTTTCTTGGTGGCCTTGAAAGCTATATTATCAGACGTCTTTGAAGAGCGAAAGTTTGATTCGAATGTCCGGAGATTTCCTACAAGTTCCTCAAGTAGAAGAGCATCAATATCTTTACTCTCCTCAATATGCGTAACCTTGGCTTCAAATCTCTTGGGGAGAGATCTCAAGACTGTACGAACTATCTTGGAGTTAGAAATAATCTCCTAAGGCAAATGTGTTGTTTACAATCTCACCAAGTTTTCCATAGAGCTCATTGAAGGTCTCATTCTCCTCCATTCGAAGATTTTCGAATTGCATTGTCAACATTTGCAACTTTACAACTTTGGTCCAAGCCTCCTTTACCACAATGCAATTAGATATGGCATTTAGGCCTTTTTTATATATGGCCTTTGAAATCTCATCTGAGGTCCATTCATCCCTCGGTTTAGGTCTAGTCACAACAACGCCATCAATTCTGGTGGTCGTGGTTGGAGGGGGACCAACTATCTTTTACAGCTATCCAAACTCTTTCATCTATAGAGCTTAATAAAGCTCTCATCCATGCTTTCCCATACGCATAATTGCTTCCATTAAACAATAGAGGTTTGTTCACGGAACTTTCTTCCATATTTTACTATAAGGATCTTAACAACACTAAACACTAATCTAGGTGTATATAAAAGGGGGATCAATATCTACCAATTTAAAATTTAATTCACAATGAATTCATAATAAATCGAAATTGAAATAAACAAGTATTGACTTATTCGATTCTCGAATGCAGAATTAAGAAAGAATTAAATATTTCAATCTTGTACAAAAATCATTCACATGTAAACATTCAATATAAATGATTTTTTTTACGAGGAAAAGCCTAACGGAAAACATTCAGGGACCTAGTCCAGATATTACCACTAAGAGTTGTGAGAAATCTTACAGCCATTCACATCGACAACATGAATCCCTAATGCACACTCGACTGGTCATTCTCCATAACCCGAATCTATGAATCGCATCTTCAATGATATATACGTCTCCAACTCGGAATACACTAAGCTCCGCATTTGTTAGCTTGAATCCACAAGCCTCTTGTATGCCTCCAACTCAAAATCCACCAAGCCTCGTACTTGTATGCTTGAATCTACGAGCTTGCACTTCGCCGGAACACCACCGAAGAACTCACTAGAACTTCATCGGTGACTATTATAGTGTTTGAAGATTTGGTATTCTTCAAACACCATAAGCAAGATCTAGCTAAATTAAAAAACCCTATAAGAGTAGAACAAAATCAACTCTGAAGAAGAAGTTAGCTCAATCTCTCTCAAGATCTTGAAGCCCTAACTATTTAGAAAAGATGACTACAAGGAGTCTCTCAATGGTTTCTCACTCTAAGCTTTCTAACTCTCTTCTTCTTCTTAGATGCATAACCTAAAATGGTTAGCCTCTCTTCTATATAAAGAGAAGGACCCAAAACCAAAGGTTTTTAGGTCAAAAGACTAAAAGGGTATGAAGCCCTAGGTCTAAAAATTGCGCAACCCAGAAACCCATGTGCTGTAGTATCGATATTCCATTTGGGCAGTATCGATACTAGCCTGATCTGTTGTCGACAGATAAATGGTAGTATCGATACTCCATTTGGGTAGTATCGATAGTAGGGCAGTATTATTACTCCATTTGGGCAGTATCGATACTAGCCTAGTCTGAAGTTCAGGCTAGGCCAGTATCGATAACACCCAGTGGGTATCGAAAACACCCTGCCCATAAGCTGGAAATTACTCTAAATGAGTTCTAAGTTCATCTTAGCTTATGTGGCTAAGTCCTAATGCAATATTAACCACCTACGAATGATAAACAAGGTCACTTACCAACGTGTGGTGAGTTCTGGTGGCGAGTTTGAGTCTGATGGTATGCTTTCTATTCGATCTTCGATGAAGTGTGAGTTTGCACGAAGGATACAACCTAACTCTAACTCAAGCATGGAGTTATAATTGAGTTCATTGTCTCACCATGAACATTGATAAACCCAAAGGGACCTTTCAACTTGTACTTCTCTTTGTAATTCACGTTGTCGTGAAATTTAGAAAGACTTTTGTGTCGGCTAGGCTTAAGCTGAACAAAAAAAATGACATTTTCAAGTGTTTTGGGTCGCTGATATTAACCATCGGATTATCCTCATCAAATGACAAATAACAAACATTTAGTTTTAAGTCAATATTTTAAGTTACAGGAATGGGACCATATATAAATATTACACATAATAATGAACACTTTGGGTTTTTATACCCCTACCTCTTATGATCTTACATGCCTCTCTTTTGTTATGCATAAATTTACATATAGTTTCTAACAATAATATATAAAATCTAAAATATATAGCAATAAATTAAGAATTTAATTTACATAACACAATCATATAACTAATAATTGAGTGTAAATACATTTTCCTTCTAACTAACTTAAAGAAATCCTTAACTTTCGGTGGATGTTAGCAACAATTACTTTCTTTAAAAAATTATAAAGAGAAAAGTCATAATTTTAAAAATACAAATCCGTTTTCACAAAAATTCTATTTTCGAAAAGCATTTATCGAGATCTTCGAAATATGTCCAGTCGACATTACTTTAAAAAAAATTACACAATGCAAATTTAAGTTTTCTACTAGTTTGTATCCAAATTTGAATTTTCGTATCAGCTATTAGTTTTTTTTAAATGTATTATTTTATACTCTGTAACGACCCGACCCTAGGGTCCCTGACCTGAACCCAATCCACTGGACCCCAAGCTTAATCCGTTAGAAAAAGAGTTACAATTTTCACAAATAATATTTTTTTGAAAAGAGTCAATTAACACATCGAGAGAGAGATAGTTCAGCAGGATTACTTCCTCTCAACAATCTATTATCTCTCTCTCTCTCTCTCTCTCTCTCTCTCTGTCTCTAAAGCTTCACATAAATATTCTTGAATAAGGGTTTTCTTAAAACGCTATGAAATTTATCAACTGACCACAACTTATGTTTTTTAATTCATCACCACAATCATACTAGAAGATAACTATAATTCATGTAGGTTACTTAACTTTAACAGAAATTGCCTCTTACATAGGGAAGAAGTCTCAGCCAACTATCCTACAATAAACCATAATGTTCATAATGTAGTCCATTACCAAGTGTTTTGAAAATTATTCAAACCATTTAAATAAGAAATCCATAATCCCAACCCTGCTTAAATGATGATAATAAGTAGTAGTGTTTTTGTCGAAGCAGAGCAACCTACTCCGTGACTCGTAAGGCGAGTGATGCTCTTGCAAATCTACGATCCGCCTGATATTCCAACTCCTGAATCTGTGGAGAGTAGGAAGGAAAAACAATGAGTTTCACTCAATAGGAAGAAATAATAACAACATGAATGTGTGTGTATATATATCTATATATATATATATATGTCTACATATAGATACATAACAAGTCTATACTTATACACATTCTCGCAGGATTCCTGTAAAGAAGAATCTAACTGACTCACCTTACCTATGACACATGCAACACGGATAATAATTAGTTTTACCCATTACTTCCCGTGCCTGAAAATGGCCTAGAACCACTCTTGGATATCCCATAAGCCAATTCCAAGTCACATCAAGGTGTATTCATGATCATCTCCAATACTTATAGCACATACACCTCAATCTACAACTCTGTCACCCTTTTTCACTTTTGTGACAGCATCCAATATAACTTTAAATCATTGGAAAAAACGTCAAATTTACACCAAACCTCATACACATTCATTCCATGTCTCCACTATCCCATGCTCCAACTATGATCTGCCACGCTTTTTAAGCTATTGTGACAGCAACATTTCATGCCTCATATCATCATAAAAATGTGACCGAAACATTCCCAAAATATATATACATTATCCACAACACAACATGATCATCATTGCATATTAACTTGCATAAATCATCACTAAATCATGTTGAAACAGCATACACAATGCTTATTGATAAGCATACAACAACACATTTCAAATGAATAAGCATTCAGCATCAGTTTATAACCAGAAAAGCGTGGTCTTTTTGATAGATTATTCTCTTTACGATTTTTAAATCTTACGGCTGTTACGGGTGCCACCCACGATCATTAGATCATCTTCCGCGGGGAACCCATCATGGGATATCGCCATAAGGCCACCTAAAAGGCACGAATCATTTAGATTCAAAATATTTCTCTTATTCTTGTTACATATTTTTCTTTTTTCCAAGTGATCATGCACTTAACGTGTATCTTTTTACACAAAATATATAATACACATGCAAATCATCATTGATATAGGCATGCTTCATCATCATTATCATTATCATCATCGTCATCATTATCATTATCATCATCATCATCATCATCATCATCATCATCATCATCATCATCATCATCATCATCATCATCATCATCATCATCATCATCATCATCATCATCATCATCATCATCATCATCATCATCATCATCATCATCATCATCATCATCATCATCATCATCATCATCATCATCATCATCATCATCATCATCATCATCATCATCATCATCATCATCATCATCATCATCATGTTAACATGTAAAATGTATGTAACATATTTAGGTTTACGAATTAATCAACCTCATATTAGATCATGATCTTAATTTCAATGAAATCAAACAAGCGTAGCCGCTTGACATCTGGGTAACAAGTAAATAAGACAGATTCAAAAGGCATTTTAAGCTCATTGACAAGTTAATCGCACCCAAAATATATTACATAGAAATGAAGAAGGATATTTGCATGAAATTATGCACGGCACTCCAAGAGTGTATCGAAAACCAGAGTTGCCCAGCCAATAGTAAAACCTGGATGGCACTATATGTATTAATGGGTACAAGGTCATCCAATTATTGTGCATTTTATGACTACTTATATAATCATGGTTCAAACTTTTGAATCTTTTGAAATGTTTTGCTGTCTATCGGTCTTGTCCAAAACAAAACCACGTAAACTTGTACTGATACTGTTTAGAGCATCCACAGTCGTGTTGTCTATTTTGATTGTGTAAAAATTAAAAACCTTTAAAAACTGTAGAAATACACAACCCTATTCGCACTGCATCTTTGTCCAAAATTGTCTAAAATTTGTGAAAAGAATAAAAAAGAAAAAAAATATACATGTGGGGCGGTCTTTGAGATAGCGCCCAACATCAGGCGGTCTTTGAGATAGCGCCCAAAAAAGGTAACATTTTTTTAAAAAAAATAATGAAAAAAAAAATTGATTTTAGTAAGATTAAAAAAAAAAAAAAAAATTAGCCTGGTACCAGGCGGACTCTCAGAGTTAGCCTGGAACCAGGCGGACTCTGAGAGTGTGCCTGGCGACCAGGCGGACTCTGAGAGTGTGCCTGGCGACCAGGCTAACTCTCAGAGTGTGCCTGGCGACCAGGCACACTCTCAGAGTCCGCCTGGTTCCAGGCTAACTCTGAGAGTCCGCCCATCTAATTTTCTATATATTTTTAGATGTTGTCTATTTTTTCACAATTCTCTCTCCTGCTAGTCCAAATTTACATTTTTAGACAATCAATAGCGAATTACTTTTTAGACAATTCCGCTAAATTTAGCTAGCATTGTGGATTCTCTTATGTAGTGTTTGGATATATTTTAAGAAGTGTTTCTGAATGTGTCAGTTTTTCAGCTAAATGAAAAATGCATCAAATAGAGCTCTTCAGCCTTTTATATAATAAATTTCTAGTGACCTAGGCATCCTGAAACCAAATTAAAAACCTTATATACAATAATTTCCAGTGAAACACTATCCTTTCATAATTCCAATAAAAATAATTTACCCTGCAAACTGTTATTTTTCATGGGATCTAGATGGCAGTAGGGCATTTCAGAGAAATAGAATAGAATAAAAAAAATATATACAAAATACAAAACCAGATAAGGAGATATCCAAATAAAGAGCAACCAGATGAGTAGATTGTTACCCATTTACCATTTCAATAAAATCTCCACTATTTTGACTGCAATATTAAGCAACATATGCGAAGCATGTGCCCATCAGCTAGAATGAAATAACAAGACCCAATCTCCTTAAGAAGAACAAAGTAACCAATTTACAAACAACAGTGTTGGCTGTGTTAATTATGTAAGAATAAGACAAATACATATGATGCATCATACCCAAATTCAGTCTGAGAAAATTGTCTAGTTCTTTTGGGCTCATTTCATCAGGTGCAGAACAAGAACACCTGCAAACATTCCACAAAGAAAAACAGGAGAATATAGAGATCAACTTTAATTAATTCTTCTCAATCAAAGAAAGACCCCTAAGGTAAACACTTGTTACAGACCTTTCGGGATCCCAAGCATTATCCACACATGTCCACTTTGGAGGGAGAAGAACATCTGCAGGCAACCTTCGCCACCTCGAACAACTATCACATTGAGCCCATTGATCTTGACCCCTGGAAGACCGAGATCAGTAAATCCATCATTACATGGGAATTTCGAATTACATCCCCTGAGGGAAAAACATGAAGGATTTAATCCTAGACGATTAAGGCGTGCATAGTAAAGATGAAATTTATTTTTTTTATCGGCTTAGTAAAGATGAAATTGCATTAAGAGTGACACGAAAGAATTGGCTTCCCTGTATCTGTCATAAATGTGGCACACGTAGGAAGGTGCATACTCCATACCACATAATTGATTGGTATCAAAAAAGAGATATTAATGTCAAGAACACTCATTAAAAATAAACAATATATTTAAGCCTCAAGAAAAAAAGGACACCCAATCAAATGATTCTAGCAACTGATCTACGTAAATCTTTTTGCTAGTCATAAAAACTAGAACTATTATTAAGTCTGAAATTTCAAACTGTCTTGACTTTTCGAAGAATCAAAGCACTCAGGAACGATATTTGATCCTTGAACCAGTTGTGTGTCAAATATGTGCTATAGCCTATAGGCAAGGAATATATATATATATATATATAGATCACAGTTCCTAGTTCATAAGAAACCAAATAACAACATATATATAAATCACGGTTTCCAAGTTCATATGAAACCAAACAACACATGCACATAAATCACATTTTCAAGTTCACATTGAACATGTCTTTTTTTTTGTAGAAGTCGATTCTTATCTACATAGGTGTATATATATACATATATATAGTATCATGCCATCGAAAAATAGGTCACCTCCACAACAAGATTAAATCGTGTATTTTAATATTACACATACCCACATAAAATCATAAGGATGAATGTAACTTTAAATCGATTTCCATCCTACCTTAACCGCGATCCTATTGAGTAGAGGTGGTGATCTCTTCTCCCTTCTTCTCCTTGGTCTTCCTTCCTCCTCCTTAGCTTAGGTTTTAGTGGAGGATGTTGGTGTGTTTAGAGATAGTTAGAGAAGAGAGGGAAATAGTTTAGAGAGGAAAGGGAGAAATAGGTTAGTCTCTCTCTCTCTCTCTTTTTTTCAGCAAGATGGATAGAATGAGAGGATGTCAACAAATTTCACATAGAATAATAACTACTAATGATATCAACAAATTTCACATGAAATAATAACTACTAATGACATCAACAAATTTTACATGAAATTATAACTACTAATGACATCAATAAATTTCACATGAAATAATAGTTTCAACTCAACATAACTACTAATATTAACTATCTAACACACTGATTAGTCCAAAGTTTTCGGACTATACTCGACCCATTGGCATGGGCCCATTTTGTCTATTTCACAATATGAGGAAAATAAATTCTCGGGTATTACATACTCTGAATTAATAAATAAAGTGCATTATCTTAATGGGTAAGATTTGTTACAGTTCCTATAATGGGTAAGATTTCAATATTCAAGTTAAATACATATTTTTCAAAATATAATAATTTACACGAAACAATATAATGAAGGAATCTATTTTAAACTAAAAACTTAGTAATCTTCTTCCACCAATCTGTACTTGTAGTAGTTGAAATTTTAATATTGTATCCAGCCTAATCATACTTATACAAAAAGAAAATTGTGGTTAAAAGCGTAAAAAACTTTTGGGGCACATGGGTCTTTGGGCCAACGGTTCTGCACCCATCCCATGACTTGGGAGGTTTTGGGATCAAAACTCTTAGCCAGGAGTTTGCCATTAGTTTATCCTATGTAATAGTATGATAGCCCTTCGGTGGCGGTTATGATAACCCTTCAGGTGGTAATTACAATGGCAGTATCTTTGAGCTTCACACACGTCTTTTACGATTTATCTGTGCTTTCTTATATATGTATCTTAAGCATTAGTCTCCTTCAAAAAAAAATAAAAAATACAAAACTTTTAGGTGGATGCATATTTGAAAATATTTTTCAATTAAGTTTTTATGTGAAAAAAGAAGAAGAAAGAAAAGCATCTAGATTTATAAAGAAAGTAAAACATAAAAAAATAAAAATAAAATATATAGCAATTAGATCTACTAAAACATCTAGATTTATAAAGGGAATACCCCTTCTAAGATAGGGAGAGAATTACACACTTGTACAGAGTTTTTGTTTGAGAATTTGAGTGGAAATCCAAAAAAATGAACAATATTAAAATTATTTTATGGATCTCACAATCATATAATTCTACCACCATCTTTTACTTCATTCCTTATTTTTTTTAGTTTAACTTCTCATCTTAATTTTGATATTTTTATTCGATTCGGTAATCAAGAATCCTTTTACTCTCTAAATAGTTACACTCTATGAACGTAAGAGATTTATTAGGAATCAAAATTTGTTGTAACTACTTCATTAAGACAAATATACAAAATACCCATATTTAAATATATTTTTACACTCGAACAAAGTCAATTTTATAAAATTGAAAGGGTATAAACGTAAAACTCAATTTACAGTGCAGTAGTTTAAATTACTTAAACAAATTCGTGGGTGAGTGAAGATCTCTATGTATTGCCAATAATACCCTCTTTGGATAAATTGGAAACCTTCAAATAAAATTATTTTCATGAAGTGTAATATTTGGCATTTGATACATAGTCAGGCCATCTAACGAAATAACTACCTCAAATGAGTATTTCATTTATATAATGGTATAGATAAATTTTGTCGAAATATGTTATTAAAAATAACATTAAAAAAATATTTTTTTTGGATAATTTTTATAAAAAAATATTATTGACTAATTTCGTCTTGAAAATCTCGACGATGCTTTTTAAATATATAAATTTTGTCAAAATCAGATTTTTAATTTAAGAGGTATAGTATTTTAATGTTTAAAAATAAAATAAAAAATAGTTAATTTTATCTCTCCGCCAAGTATAGACTTTTATAATGGTAGAAGCAAGACAATAGAAGAGCATATTATAAACTAAAAAGTGCAAAAAAAAGAAGTAAATAATTATTTTGAAATTTAATTTTGCGTAAATAATAGGGGAGTTTTAAAAATGTGATTTTGGATGTATTAAAATGTTTGTGAAATTTTTGATTTATGGCATTGGCATGTGAATAAATGGATTTTGGGCGAAACTGTGTTTACAATAATTGCAACAGAATTATGCATAGACTGAGGACTGAGGAGTAAAGCGTTGAAGACTTGGTCTGTGAGTAACACACTTCCACTAACCGCCTATAGTGCTTGGCTTTTGCATTTATGAAAATGACCTAATGTTCTCCATCTATGGACAGCCCATTGCCAATGTCACATGCGAATAATACTGGAAAGAATCCTGCTATTCAAGCTGTTACGTTGACTTAAAAGTAGTAGCTGTATCGTCACCAAACTCCGACCAACTTTTGATTAATTTGGTCATTTTCTTTTGGGATTTTGCCATTTGAACGTCAAGATTTAGTGTTAGAATTGTGACACCCAACTGAAAATTTTTAGACTGTACATCAATCATGTATATAGTAAGTAGAACAACTTCATAAAATTTTAGTTTTTAAATTGTAACCATGTGAACCCACAATCTATTGTTACAATTATAAAACTAGATCATGGTGTTCAAAGAACATGGTCCTTTCTTTGTCCCTAAATTACAGGGTCGGATCTCTACTGGCTTCATGATCTACAGTCTAATAGAAGCATGAAAACAAAAGCGAAATTGTCCTTTTTTTCCTTCCAGTACAATTCACGTGGTGTGGTTACTTTAATTATCATTTATATTGGGGACCACAAGACATTTACATTTTGGTTTAATCCCTGAATACTTGCTAATTCATTGTTCATGAAGTTGGAAATGGTAAAAAAAAAAAAAAACTATTTTATATGTGCCGTACAATAGTCATTTAAACAGCAGGACTGCAGGAGTTGAAAGTAACGTTTGAGAGAAAGCTTCTGAGTCGTGCGACGAGAAGACTCCTGAGTCGTGCTACCCCACGTGTACAAAATAGATTTTACCAAACGTTTTAAAAACTGTACCAGACCGGTCGGTTTACCTACCAGGGGATTTCCAAGTTGGGTGAACAAAAACCGGTGTTTTCCTTATGAACAGTTCAAATGACCGGTTGAACCGCCAATCAAGCAAATTAACCAGCTGATTTTCTTCTCTGGTATTAACACACTTGTTTTTCTTATTTCATAAAACGCGAGCAGGAAATTTTGGCTAAGCGCATTTTATTAACTAACTAGAATACAAAAGGGTCGAACACCCGACCTCTTTTTTTTCCGCTGGATGTGACCCTAAGATTTTTTTTTGTTGTTTCCGCTCGATTGGATCCCCTAAAAATCTAGGGTCTTGTTAACGTGTGCCCTAAGGGCACACAATAAAGTTATTTTCGAAGGAGTTTTTTTGCAAGTTCGAAGTCTTCAAATTAGCTGAATTTTTGTAGACATAATATTATTATTATTTATAAGATGTCCACAAAAAATCAGCTCAATCAGAAATATCTAACCCTCCAAACAAATCACTTTAAATGTAAGCCGTTCATTCACACTATTAAAGTTTAAATTAAGTGTTTATGGTGCTAGAGGGTGCTAGAGGTCTCCGATTGAGCTGATTTTTTTAGATATGGTCCAAATAGTATAAATAATGTACATATCCAAAAATCAGCCCATTTGAACAACCTTAAGAAGCTAAACAAAACACAAAACCTAAAAGCTTATCATGTGCCCTTAGGGCACATGTTAACAAAATCCAAAAATCTAAGTAGAGAATATTAAGATTGCTTTACTCAGGCACGCCTATTTTGGATTTAAGCAATGAATACCCAAAACAAAAATACTCTGCCCTTTGTACAGAAACCTATTCACTTTGGGTCCTGTTAACGTGCGCCCTTAGGGCACACGATAAGATTGCTTTTGAGCGAGCTTTTTTGCAAGTTAGAGGCCTTCAAATTAACTGAATTTTTGTAGACATAATATTATCATTATTTATAAGATGTCCACAGAAAATCAGCTCAATTAGAGATATTTAACCCTCCAAACAAATCACTTTAAATGTCAGCCATTCATTCGTACTATTAAAGTCTAAATTAAGTATTTGTGATGCTAGAAGGTGCTAGAAGTCTCGGATTGAGCTGATTTTTTTAGATATGATCCAAATAGTATAAATAACACACATATAAAAAAATCAGCCCATTTGAACAACCTTAAGAAATTAAATAAAATATAAAACTTAAAAGCTTATCATGTGCCCCAAGGGCACATGTTAACAAAATCCATTCACTTTAGGCATTCACAACCAAAAAAAAAAATTAAATATTTTTCTTTTTTTTTATCCACTTTTTGGAAAAGTTAATGTTCGCGAATATTGGAAAAATCCCAATGTCTTTAGTGGAGAGAATGATTGGAAATATATAGTCTGTTTGGACAAGGGATTTTAGGGAGGGATTTTGTGGGGACCAGGGATTTTGAGGAAAAATATAACATGGTTTTTCCACCAAATCCCTAGTCCCCATAAAATCCCTCTCCCAAATCCCTTGTCCAAACAGACTAATAGAGGAAAAGAGAACAAAAAGAGTTTTCCTATTTTTTTTTTCTTTTTTTTTTTTTTTTGCTGTGGTTGCCTGAAGTAAATTGGGCTTGGGTTGGATCATGTTGCACGAGTCCTACTGTCAAATCCATCCGCAAGAGATTATCAAAGTGGTGCTTTCTCTGACCGAGCCTAAGTCCAAACTCAAACTCAAACTCAAGCAGTTATGACCAAAGCCCAAAGATCGAGTTGGTCTAGAAAGGGCATCTACGGTGGTGGTGGTGGTGGTGGTGGTGGGGTGGAGGGCGTCGGACAATGGACGGGTAGGAGGGGTTGTCTGACCATTTTTAAATAATATAAAAAAAAAAATTAGGGACACAAGCGTCATTTAAAAAATAAATTTAGAAATTCAGACGGTGTCCCTAGGGGTCGTCGGACATCGTCTGAAATTTCAGAATTTGTTTTTATTTTTTTAAATGACGCTTGCGTCCTTAAATTAATTTTTTATTTTATTTTTTTTGCAAACTTAATTTTCTTCTAATGTGTAACTTAGATACATAGGGTATATTTTTGTAGGCCAAATTTAACTTTTACCTTTGCACCGTTGTGGATGGCCTAAGTTCAACTTTTCCGACTTCCACCCTAATAATTTGCACTAGTTTTGAAAGAAGATAAGAGATCTTTTGACATTCATATAAGAGGGAGGATATATAGCCCCGTCTTGGGAGCCCAATAAAGTCCCCGCCATCTCGTCCGTCAGTTTTCTTTAAATCCACGGTTGGATTGTCAGCTTATGTGGCATGCGATAAGAGAAATTGAAACAGACTCAAACCCAATTTCTCTGCTATAAAAGTAGTACACCGAACCTGTTAACTTTGCATAAAGTTCACACGTTTTTTTTGTCTTCTCTCTGAAAAACCATTGTTTTACTTCTCTTCTCTGCCACCAAAATTATCTTTGCAACTTTTGGGGGTTTTTTTTTCTCTTCTTATTTGTGATCGAATGAAGTAGTAACGTCTCTGACTATTCCACCTCAACGAAGATGAGGGTTTACAGTGAATGTTAGCTTTTTTGAGTTTGAATCTAAACTTCTTATACTGTTAATAAGTTCCTAATTCATTTTCTCCACCTCTCTCCAAATCAGAAGACCTTCATTAAACAACTCCCTACATCCAAATCTTTCTAATTTTCTCAAATCCCCAAAATCAAAATTAAAATTACAACACTGGATATGATCCATATAAAATTAAAACGATAAAGTAATTGAAGATCTCTTCTTTGGTTGATCAAGAACGACTGATTCTGATCAGATGATCCAATTGATCTCCCTTATGATTCCACTTTTCGCCAATGCTAATCAATCAATTCTCTCCTGCAACTCAAAGCAATGAGACTTCAATATTTAAGCACAATCTTATTTGTTACAGTCATCTGTAATCTTCCTTCAGTCCTTCGCAAACAAGTGACCGCCTTGTTAGAAACACCTTTGCATGCACAAACTAGTGGAGGCAGACTCGATGATGGGACCCAGATGGGGATGGATTCTGCCTCCACTAGTTTATCCATTTAGATGTTTCCTACGTTGAAAGTCTTTAGTTATCTAGAGTTGTTAATCTATTAGTTAGTTATTCTTTAGAGTTCTATTTCCTTTTGAATGATTGATTAGATTTAGAAGTTGATTAGAATTAGAAGTTCTAGTTTATTGAAACTCTTGTAACAATTATATAAACCCAACATGGGACGATCAATAAAGGAAGAAAGAGAATTATTTTGCTACTTTTTATATTCCATTGTTCAACTCAGTTCGTGCTGGCCTGGATAGGCACTCTGTTCGTATCAAGACTAACTTTGATTCATGTAACAGTTGCCATGGAGATCATTGAGATTGTTTTCTTTCAAAGGGAGAAAATTTAGGTTTGAATGGTCACATCAAATTTTGCTAGATAACATGAAGCGGAGAAATTGAGTTTGAGCTGTTCAAAGTTCTCTTATAGCGTGACAGACTAGGTAAAAATCCAACCGTAAATTTATAGAAAACCGATGAACGAGATGGCGTGGCTTTTATTAGGCTACCTAAGATGGGGCTATATATCCCCCTCCTCATAAAACCCTTTGTGGCGTAGTTTTCTAGCTTGATTTCCCATGGATTGCCATATTCATTAACATCCAAGGGTGATATTTGTTAGGACACGTACATGCATGTACGTGTAGGTGGCTGTACCACCATAGGTCTTATCATGTTCTAGCTGGTGGTGTCTAGTTATATGCATGCAATCTTTCCCTCCCCATACTCTATATATATGTTAGTCTTAGTTAGTAAGAAACGAACTAAGCTTTAGTTTACATGTTACAGAGAGAAAAGTCAGTGAGCTTTGTACGATAAATCAAGTTTTGTATGTTAAGTCCACAAAGAGATATATATTGTACGATGAGTATGTATTAGGGATAGTAATATCATCTTCCCACTTCTCTTGATATACTCTGGGTACCCAGAAATTATAACATCTGACTTTTTATTTATTTTTTCATTATAAGGAAGAAAAATCTAAAGTTATCTTATTTTATTTGTTTTTAATTTTCCTTGCTTCTTTATTTCTCATATAACCTTGTAATTTATGCTCTTCTGCACCTACTAACCATGAAAACAGACCCACAGACACACAAAGCACAGGAAACAGTTGCTTTTACCTTGTATTCAAATTCCATCATCTGATATAACAAAAGCATCCAGTGATGCCTTTAAATTTGCATCACAATTTGAATATAGAATGAAAAGGAAAACATTCAACAAGTTTTGGCAGATCTGTGATCCACCACTACTCATAACCAAACCCAAAGTAATAAGAACTAAATTTGAGAAGGTTGTGCTGGTTCAAACAGAGGAGGGCAGCAGCTTCTAAATAGACCACAGCAGCAGAAACACCACAAACTGCAGGTTAAAAGCAACAACCCCATATGAGAGAGAGAGAGAGAGAGAGAGAGAGAGAGAGAGAGAGAGACCCAGAATTGAGATTTTTCAGAATTATCTAATAAGCAGAATTCAAGAAGAACAAAAGGAATTACATCTTACCATAAAGCCAGGAGTCCACACTGATTGTTTTCAGGATGCGGTGCCGGTCGGAGCAGCGGTGCATTTATGGGTGGAGGAGGTGGATATGGATCCATCTAGTAAGGGAAGAAGATTAAAGGAGGAAACCAGGACACCTCTAACAAGTTTGAGGTCCTTTAACAAAATCTGCCTTTATCTTTTGTAGTTTGGTGCACCTTCCCTTCCTTATTTTACCTCCATCTACCATTCAATGCTGCAATGAATTCAAAAGAAAAAAAAAAAA
>MVGT01002552.1:18020-35087 GCA_002174775.1 Macleaya cordata
CCCTTCCTGGTCGTCGTACCTTGGGACGCTTGCTCTTTCGAAAGGTGCTCCCACTCCCCGATTACTCACAGGTTTGTGTGTTGCCCGTTATTGCTCTGTTGTATTCATTGTCACCCCTGCTTCCATATCTAGAGTCACCAACATAGGGGCCTGCCCAAGTGATAGATGATATGTATCAGCCGACTCACGTCTAGTGTCTGTTCCCAACGTTGATGTAACCTTTTTCTTCCTGAAAATTCGGAGGGCCTTTCGGTACTGTACTGCCGTCATCCTCTTCTTGATGGGAGGGATATGTTCTCGGTGTTCTTCTCTTGTCCTCTTCTTTCCTGGAAGCTTGAAAGCTGCATGATATTCTTCTGCATTTGCCCATTGGGTTCTTGACGCAATATATTCTTCCGCAGTCATTCTTCTCAAGCTCGAAGCTGCCGTGTCATCCAACTCTGATTCTTCGGAGATTGCGCAAACACCTGGGACAGTCTGTTGCTTTCGACATGGTTCTATGTATAGCTGGCTGAGCCCTATCAGCAGTGTGTCATCCGGCAGTTCTGCTTCCTCTGGTTCTCCCACCACTGTCTCTTTTGGGGAGTAGTTCGGTCTCTTTTGGAGGGGTGGTTTAGCTGGATGATGGCCCTTCTTCACAAACCATTCTGGATACTTGGGCTGCCTTGACCAGTCGATAGCGGGTGGGACATATGTTTCACCCCTGCTCTTTGCTTGTGCTTTCCTGCTTTTCTCAATCTGATCTCGATGGATCTCTTCTTTGGTGGGATGATATCCCAGGCCATATGTACCTTCAAGAGCCGCTGCTTGGCTTTCTAACGGCTGAGTGATGCCTTGGTGACATTTCCCTAGGCCCATTCCTGGAAAGAAATTGTGCTTCCGCAGAAGGTAAGCTACTCGTCGATTTCCACATTCAAAGCGACTGGGGATCTCTTCTTTGATCGTCGGTCCTACCTGTAAGACATTGATTGCTTCTTCGGTGTAGTTACACAAGGTCCTGACCAGCTCAATTACAGGTGCGGCATTCTTCCCCTTTCGGTTGGCCATCTCTTGAGCTTCATCATTATCACCAAAGATTACGACAATTTTGCCCTTGTGCGGGAATTTCACCTTCTGGTGTGCAGTGGACGCCACAGCATTATTCTGGTGCAACCACGGTCGCCCCAATAACAAGTTAAAGTTAGCGTCAATATCCATGACCAAAAAGTGCACTTCTGTCCATACCCACCCTATCTGTATCATGGTCGTAAACTCGCCAGTGACTGCCTTCTTACCATTATCGAACCCTTTGACGGTCCGAGTGGTTCCTTCTTGGAATGACATATCCTCATCCTTCAAACCCATAATTCTAGCCATCTTCAGCGTACAAATGTTCACCCCTGAACCGTTATCTACCAACACTAATGGGATAATCAGATGATTCCAACCAACTGTGACGTTCAACGCCCGATTGTGATTTGCCCCTCCTGTTGGCAAATCCTCGTCTGAAAATGATATTGCTGGGATTCCTCTGACTTGGGCCACGGTTGCTACCAGTTCCTCTGGGGTGATCCTGGTGTCGACCTGTATCGCGTTAAGTGCAGACAAGAGTGCTTCCCTATGTTTGCCAGAAGCTTCGATCAAACCCCAAACAGACACGTTGGCTTTTGTTCTCCGCAGTTGGTCCACTACCAGCTTGTCCTCTTCTTCTCTAGGCTTCTGTGGAAGTGTCTGAAAAAGTGACCCTCGGGCGACTGCTGCCGGATTGTCAACCCTCAGATGAGCTGGCTTGTAAACTTTCCCTGTCCTTGTTTGGTGTTGAACCTCCTGACATTCCTCGGCTGGTTCCTTGCTTACCTTGAATGGGTCTGCCCAAACATGATCTGGAGTCTTTGGGATAAGACTCTCTCTTAGGTCAATCGGAGGTTTCAGCAAGTCCTCCATTCTGATAGTCTTCTCTTTTTGCACTATCTTGAAACCAATGTGGGTGCCTTGATTGATTGTGAACAGGGGGGCCTTCTTTGATGGCTCTGCCCTGACGGGATTAGTCTCAGAAATTTGATTCTCTTGCTCCCTTTCCTGGGCCATTTCTTTGGTTTGGATAGGCCATCGCCTTTCTAGCTCTAACTTCTTGCCCCTGGCCGCAAGCTCGTCCAATGTGAGGGTCTTCTGACTTGACTCACCAGCTTGATACACCTTTGTTGAGACTCGAGGTGTATTGCTAACTGTTGCTATCTCTGTAGATTCTCTCTCTCGAATCAGCTTGGTGGGGTCTTCGGACTCTTCTGTTTCGACATAGTTCACATTCCTTCTCCCGTCATTTTGATGATTCGGGAGCGGGTTTGTGTTGATATTGGGCTTCCTGGGTACATGTACCCCTTCCATAGAGATCCTCCCACTGTCCAACAAATCCTGTATCTCATGTCTAAGGGTCCAACAATTATCCGTCAGGTGACCTGGCCCTTGGTGGAAGTCGCAGTGCTGATCTGGGTTGTATCCGAGAGGAGGATTCGTAGGAGCTGGTCGTGGTTCCCTGCGAGTCACCAGACCTGCTTCTAACAACCCTATTAAGAGTATGCTCATGGGATGAGTGAATTTAGAGAACTCTCTCTTTGGCCTGTTCGCTTCATATCCATTGTCCCTCCGTGGGCCCTCCTGAATAGCCCGATAACCTTGTTGGTTCTGCTGGCCTGGTCGATCGCTATGTAACTGAAATGGTCGTTGCTGATTTTGACCATTCGAAACATAGTTAACGTGTTCCTTTCCGAATCTCTTGACTCTTGGCTCAGAGGACATTTCCTCTTTGAGGGTGTCCTCTACCTGGGTCCCGGCTTGAATGAACTTATCCAGCTTGGACTTGGTTACCACACTCATCATTCTCTGATAGTTTGGCCTTAGGTTCTTCCGGATAATTGTTATTTGCTCTTCTTCGCTGGGTCGGTCGATCATTTCTCGAACCTTATTTCTCCATCTTGCGATGTAGTCGGTGAAAGACTCATTTGGCCCTTGCTGCATGGCTTCCAGCTGTCTGCGAGTGACTCTGTTGTCCCAACCGTAGTTGAAGTGTCTGATGAAGGCCTCTGCCAGCATTGGCCACGAGGGATACTTCGATCGATCTAACTCCATGAGCCACTCTAAAGCGTTCCCAACTAAACTTCTCTGGAACAAATGCACGAGCATATTGTCGCTAACCCCCATGGGCTTCATGCATCCCATGTACATCAAAACGTGAGCCCTCGGCGGCCCTGTCCCATCATATTTAGTCATCTCAGGGAATTTGAATTTAGGCGGCAACTCCTCATCTGGCGGCTGGTACCAGGAATTAACATCGTAGGTGGTGGATCCTTCCAGGCGTTGGAGCCTCTTGATTACCCCCTCATATAATGCATCTCGTGGCTTCCCATATTCTGGACGCCACTCACCATACCGGTCATTATCGTGACTGAACGGTTGGTAATGAGTCAAATTCTCCTTAGGTGCTTTGTCTTGCGACTTTCGGGGCGAATCCTCAACCGTAAAAAGGGGAACATCTTTTGTTGGCTCTTGCATTGGAGCTTTTCCCTTCTCAGCTCTTCTTTGGTCGGGAGCAGAGTCTCGCTCCCCTTCCACGCTTCCGGCTTCAGCGGGCGTGGCCGTCTTCTCAGACGGAGAGTTCAGTGATGCCAACTTTTCAGTGACTATTTTTTCTACGAGCGTGCTCAAATCCTCTTTTAAGACCCTGGCCAAACTAGCCCTAATCATTTCATCCATGCTTTGAGCCATCGCGGCCCCCGAAGTACCCGTACCCGCGTCGTCGCCTGTCATTTCTGGTGTAGTTCTTGTCAGTCGCTTGGTGGGCCTAGCCCAAACTCTTCCACTTTGCTGATTTATCCCTTGTGAACTGATCCCTTCTAACTGACAGCCTGTGTTTGCGCTCTTTCTCATCCACTGCCAAACAGACTGCCTCTACAACCTTTAACTAGTTCCTAGTCGTACTTAGTACCTAGTTAGCGCACTGACCAGCGAGATTAGTAGCAAAGATCTCTACTGTGATTATGCCTCGGAAATTGTGCAACATGAATGCAGTCCTTTGGGTTACTCCTAAAGATACATCTACCGCTACTACATGCATGCATGGCTCATCTAGACACTGTATTTAGGAAAGGCTTGGGTCACCTCGGCAAGATATACCTCGCAGTCCGAAGACTGGTCGTTAGTACAAGGCGGAGGTTTGTGAGATACGACCTCGTTTATCCCTTATGACACCATGGTCGGGACGAAATCGCACACACGAGCTTGAATTCCTAGATGGGATCAAAGAATAATGATGAAAATGCAAATGCAAATGAATGGGTGCGTGCAGTGTGTGTGTGCAAGCCCGAGAAGTGTACAATCATAAATTCCCTAAAATTCTTTAATCGCTTTTCGAGTTAGATCCCTAAAATCCCCAGTGGAGTCGCCAGTCTGTGGAGCCAGAATCCGGCGCGATCCCACCGCGCACGCGAGAGAGCGCTCCCTCCCGAGAGAGAAGAAGAACGCACGCACGTGGCACGTGAAACGGGCGCAAAAAGGATTCGCCCACCTGATAATGGGGTATGAGTGTGAATGTGGTGTGAAAGGAGTCGCCACCTGATTTACGGGAATCAGGACCCAAAATTTTGGAAAATCAACCTAGATCTAGTTTTCCGAGAAAACCATGGCGATAGTCCAAAGTGGATGGTCTGCGGTACAAAGATAATGGATAAGGGGATCAAGGTACGGGTTGGGAAGGTGTTAGGCACCCAACAACCGCCCGTCCGTGAGGACGGCCTCTACTTCGCGATTAAAAACCTTTAGGGAAATATATGATCAATACTAAATTATGTTACGCAAAAGAATTCATTGAATAGTCAAAGCATCGTTACATCATCATTTCATCACATGAGATACAAATCCAGAAAATACAGGAAACAAAAAGATGGGGTAGGGGTTATCACCTAGTCGGCACGTGCCTGTCGATCCGATTGCAAGAGATCTCACCTCATGTCGATGTATGATGGGGTGACAAGTGGGTCCCACTCCTTGTCCAAGTGGAGAGAACCAAAAACTCAAGGAACCATGCAAAACCGTCTCTGCAAAATCCTTTTTACGCAAAAATGCTTTTGCAAATTGTTTTATGCAGAAATGCTTTTGCAAAACCTTTTGTGTGCAAAACTGTTTTTGCAAACGATTTTTGTGCAAAAATACTTTTGTAAACTGCCTTTGTGCAAAGCCCACTTTTTGTTTGGAGATAAAAAGAAAAGATTTTTTTTTTACTGTTTTGTCCAAAACAAAAAAAAATAAAAGGAAAATAAAAATAAAACAAACCAAACAAAATATATTTTTTTTTTTACTGTTTTTTGTAAAAAAAAAAACGTTTTTTGCCCTTTTTTATTTTTTTTTGTTGTTTTTTTTAAAAAAGGGAACAAAACAAAAATAAACAAAAAAGAAGAAAACAATCTTTTTTTTTTTCTCTCTCCTCCTCCCTTCTTCTTCTCCAACACGTCTGAGAACAGACGTTTCCTTTTTTTTTTTTTTTCTTTCTCTCTTCTTCTTTCTTTTCTCTCTCCTTTCCTTTCTTCTTCCTCTCTTTCTTTCCTTCCTTCCTTCCTTTCTTCTTCCTTTCTTCCCTTCTTCTCCAAATGTCTGTTACAGACGTTTTTTAATTTTTTTTTCTCTCTTCTTCTTTCTTTTCTCTCTTTTAGACTCACTCTCTCTCTCGGTCTTCTCTGTTCTCTCTCCCTCAGTCACGATGACAGCAGCAATGGTTGCTGCTGTCTCTCTCTCTCAACTCTCTATCTCACAGTCTCTTCTCCTTCAATCTCTCTCTCTCGATCTCAATCTCAATCTCCTCCTCTCTCCACAGCTCTCTCTCCCCTTTTTTTTTTCAGTCGACCAAACTCTATCTTTTTTTTTTTCTTCCTCTCTACTGATTCCTTCTCTCAACCTCTCTGTCAATTCCCCTTCCTTCTCCCCCCTTCAGACTCACTCTCTTTAGTATCTCCCTCTCTTAGTTTTTTTTTTCAAAGAAAAAAAAGAAAACCCCGATCCCCCATGCCTTGTGTGTCTGGGGGTTAGTCTCCCACCCACACCAGGCGTGGGAGACCAACATGGGCAGCACGCACATGGCCATGGCATGTGCGTGGTCCCCCCAAAAAATCATTAAAATTTTTTTTTCTTTTTTTTTTTCTTTTTTTTAAGTTTTTGCTATTTTATGTACTTTTAAGTGAAAATGGGTCCCACACCTTTGAAAAACGAAATTTACTTAAAAAAATATTTTTTAGACAAAAACAAAAGATTTGGAAAAATTTGAGGTGGGCCAATCCCGTCGCGCCACGTGGCGACGCCCAGGTAAAAAAAAGGAGAATCCGACGTTTCCTCGACTGAAATGGTTAAGAGTTCCTCGAGATTTGGTTCTCTTCTTGTTCCGGCCCTGAACCGAAACCCGGATGAGGAGTGAAGCCTGCTTAGTCACAATGAAGCAATTTTTGTTAAATTTTGCACGTAAATCGAGGCGCGACCAAAACAGGTATTTTCCAAGGTATGCGAAAATTTGGCGTCTACAAGAGTCCCCACATGATTAGAAAGAATCAGGACCCATTTCGTTTGGAAAAACCGCTTTATTTTATCAAAAACTCCATGGTGATCTTCCGGTCAATGGTCTGTAATGAAGAGATTCCTGGGTAAGGGAATCCAGGTACGGGTCAGGAAGGTGTTAGGCACCTAACAACCGCCCGATCTTGAGATCGGCTTCTACTTCACGTCTAAAGGTATTCTTTGGGAATTTATGATCAAACTAAGCTATGCTACAATGGGGAGGCGATAAAAGTAATGTAAGGTGCCCCTAGATCTACGTGACATGCGCATGAGGTTCTAAGGGAAAAACAAAATAGGTACGCCTCTCCGTGCTCTGGAGATGCGTCAACAGTGACACATGTGAGGATATCACACGTGCACAAAGAGGTGATATGTGCCCCTGCACATATACCTAAGCATGCAATAGTGACACGTGCATAACTATGCTCGTGCACAAATAAACAAGTGATACGTGCAAAACTGGCACACACACTACACAACGTCGGTGTACGTAACGGGTACGCGATGAGAGGGAGTAGTGCAGAACAAGCACGTGCATCGAGGATACTCCGTGCGAAACTGGCACGTGATAAAAGGAGGGGGTACGTACAAAACAGGAACACAACGGACGACAACGTGCAAAATAGGCACCTGACTCGAGAAGGACATGCAAAATATGCACATGACAGGGGATGACATGTGAAACAGGCACATGATAAAAGATCGTACTTGCACAACAGGCACGTGACGATGGATAACGTGCAAAACAGGCACGTGACAAAAGATCGTAGGTGCAAAATAGGCACGTGACGATAGATGACGTGCAAAACTGACACGTGGTAAAAGATCGTACATGCAAAATAGGCATGTGACGATGGACGACGTGGTAAACAGGCACGTAACAAAGAAACCTGCAAAACTGGCAAGTGACAGAGGATGACGTGCAACACCGGCACGTGACAACGGTAAAACATTTTTTTTACTTTTTACAAAATTGATTCTCTCTTTTTTATTTTGAAAAGCATATAACACATGCGGGTTGCACTCGCGACAAAGACTCGCACACGTCCAGTGTGCGTATGCGGAGATGTATAAGAGTGACTTTAAAAGTCGAAAAAAAGTAGTCTAAGAACCCTAGTCTTTGTTTAGGAATTCTAAGATCCTAAATGCCAAAAGAGTAAAGAGTACCAAATGGATTGAACTTGACATTTCAGTACTAAACAAAGTAAGCTAAACATATTTGAATCATGATAATCCAATAGGATTTTCCACGATCCAAACTGTTCACATTGAAGATCATGTCATTTCCTACATATTTATCACAAACATCATGGCATTCTTAGTTCACACATCATGGGATTATGCATATTTTGCTCCTCTTTCTATGAAACACACTACATGGAAATCATCATTAAATCATCATTAAGACATCACCTCATGAGGACTATATTTTAATGACAATCAATATGTGCATTTAACATTTATTATATCAAAACACACATGGCTTCAAGGATGTCTCAAGTCATCATGTGAGAAATTAACAATATCATACAATTCATTCAAAAGATTAAGAACATATTCTTTGATGAACAAGTGTAAGGCAAGATATTCATGATTTATTGGTAATCAAACAAGATTTAATCACCAAACATGCAAATCAACCACCAATTCTCAAATAAACCCTTTCTTTATTTTTGTCCATTCTCAGGTCTCACATAACCATTTATTTATAATATAGACAAATTTTCCTAACATGCAAAACCACTATGACCAGAAAGTTAAACATGCCTTTTTTATTTCAATGTTCTAATATACAGAAAAAGGAAAACTAGATATGCTTTTTAGCTTAAAGTTTTATTATATACAAAATTAGAAAGCAAGATAATCACATATTTTCCAACACAGAATCCTATTTTTACAAAAATAAAAATCAGTAATACTTCACACTTTTAGCCCAATATTTTATTTCATACCAAAATTTGAAAACAGAATTATCACATAATTTCCAACTCAAAATTCTATTTCATACCAAAAGCAATATTATCACATACTTTCCTTATCAAAATTCTATTTCACACAACAAGGGAGAACAAAGATTATATTCATAACAAGGAATTTTTATTCACACAATGATTAGATTGAAAAGAGAGAGAAAAAGATTACTGACCTGTAGCTTACAAATACTCCATTTAAGCAAATACAAGAAAGAAATCCAAAATATGCTCTATATGAGGATTGTAGATTAAAGAAATGTGTGGGAAATTGATTCCAAAAGAAGAAAGGTCACCCCTTTGTATTCATCCCACCATGATGATGCAGGAGAGAAGATAGGTTAAACAAAATGGATTTTCTCTCTCTTTTCTATACTCTTCCCTTAATTCTCACTAATCTTTTCTCTTACCTCACTAACTCCACTCTATGTTTCTATAGATATTTCCTTAATGGAGAAGGAAAGGAACACTCAGAACTGCCCCAAAAATAGAAATCCTAACTTTCTCAGAGAAAAAGATGAGAGAATTCAGAGAGAGGCCAAAGAGAAAAGGAAAAGGAGAAGAGAGAAGAAAGAATCTAGAGACAGGAGAAGCTGGAAGAAGAAAGACCAGAGAGTGTAAAAAAACCAAGAGAATTTAAGAAAACCAAGAGTCTTGCCAAAAACCAAGAGAGAGAAAAGCCAAGAGAGAAAAAGCCAAGAGAGCTTTCCTTTTCGGATGACTTGATTCCGCGAGACCGCTAGACCACTACCTTCGGCTCCAAGAAGAGGTGTGACGGCTCAGAGCTGCATTAGTGTTTAGGGAATGATATTCATCCCCTCTCTTTTTTTTCACTTATTTTTGTACTAGTGATGTGAAGATAGAAAACCTCTTTTTTTATCAATGTGTAAACATTTCTCTTATTGAACTTCTTATTATAAAAATACGCTTGTTCTTTAAGGATTTCGCCTCAGTTGCCTAACTAACGTCATGCAGATCATGGCCTTAGTATCCTATGGTTTTGTCATCATAGGTTCCCCGCAGAGCAAGGGTTTGAAAACAAAACAAATTTTTTCTTCTTATTATTTTTGAAAAAGAAGACAGGAAAAAACTGATAAACTACACAGGACTTGAAATTTAGAAAATTTAGTTGAATATTTTGCCTAAAAGCTTCGGTTGACCCCAAGTGAAGGTACCATTACTCAACTTCTGAGTATTTCAAGAAAGATCACCCTTTCTCTTGAACTTTCTCTTTTTGATCTCGTCGAGATTAGGTTGCCCCTTGCTTAGGGATGGGTTTCTGACATCACCACCTTCTCGATTGGGGGTACACTCCTCTTTTATTTCCTTGTAAATGCTTGGCCTTCTCTTGCCCCTTGTTTGACAATTCCGCGTATGATATTCTCCTTGTTGAGTTTGAGATCCAACAAATATTGATCAAATTTTCTCAAGTCTTTATTTTTCATACTACGTTTCTATTCCTGAATTTTTTATCTTCTGCATTTTGTGAAGGATTTGTTGTTCTTCCTTTCTACTCAGGGCGTTCGTTGCTCGATCACAGGATTCAGAGAGGGGTTTCATAGGTGGTAACGTGGCTTCGGACAGGCTAGAATATATGGTACAGGCTCAAATTAAAATTTTGACTTTTTTACTCTCTTAAGTATCTCTCTCTATAACTTTTTCTGACTCTCCTAGGTTTTTGATTTGCCCCTTGTATTTGAATGACTTTACTTTCTGAGGGGCTTGTTTTAGCCCCTTGATTCGGATTTTTGACATTGAAGTTTTCTGGGGACTTTATTTTTGCCCCTTGATTTTGATACAAATTAATGTTAGAAGTAGGGTGGACATTTGCGCCTGGATTGGATTTTGTCTCTTAGATCTAAAATTTTTTCGGTTGGGAGAGAGAATTGAATTTCGGGTACAAGTGAAAGGCTCAAGCTCAAAAATAGGTTACCAGCGGCAATGATTTAGCTCTTGGGCTCATTTTCAGGATTCTGGCTATGAAAGAAGGCTTCTCTTTTAAAATCTCTGTCGGTGTTCGTTGCCCCTTGTTTCAAGGTTTGAACGACTTACCTTGATCGTAGTTTACCTTGAGTGGACCAACATTTGGCAGTCTATGATGATTTAGCTCTGAAAGAGAACATTTTTAGTGATGCGCAAGCTCGATATTCTACCTCAATGATTTGAGAACCCTTCAATACGCGAGAGGTAATCTTGTTTCTGTCTCGTCAAGCACCTGATCCTCGAATATTTGAAGAGCACATGTGAACAGACTAGAGGTGTTCTTTGTCTAATCGAATTTTGAAAATTCTTCCCTATGCAATAGGTAATCTTGAATTCGTCTCATCAAGCACCTGATCCTCACATTTGAAATCCTTTCGCAAATTCTTCCTTACCCGAGAGGTAGCTTAATTTTTTTTCGACAAGCACCTGTTACTTGGGTGTTGAGAACACATGTGGAACAACTAGAGCACTTCTTGTCTAATCTTTGATACGTATCTCGCCTTCTCTTTTTCTTCGTCAACCCTCATTCTTAATTGCTCAGCTATATTTTTTTTCAGAGATTCCGCCTTCTTACAACAGTTGATTTGCTTCCAAGCATGCTCTTTCACTCTCCTAGAGGTATCCTTTCACCAAGTCAGTGGATTGATCATAGCCCACCTTTCTACTCGAGACAACCCAATGTCGATTTTGATTATCCAGAGTCAGTTCTCGGTATTTAGGCTTACTGTCCATATTTCCTCCTCAACTGGCTTTGGACCTTTTTCTTATGACACCTAAAGACTCTAAGGCTCATATTCATCCTTGTTTTCATCACCCAAACAGAGTATTTCTTACAGTATTTTCCCCTTCTGAAAAGAAAGCGGTAAACCTTTTGGAAAAAACAACAAAGGTAAAAAAAAAATTGGATTTTTTTTATCATAAAAACAAAGGTAAAATCTTTTTTGATTTTTTTTTATTTTAAGAAAAATGAAATATATTTTTTTCTTCTTTGAGAAAAAGGGAAAATTTCTTCTTCCCTTTTTAAGATCGCGAGCGCTTCTTCTCCTGCGAAAATGGTTAGCTGCCACATAACAATATTGTAAGATTGAACTAAATGAAGAAGGTTTAGTATATATGCACCCTTGCGATTTATTTTCCGACTCGAGGAGATTTTGCCCCTTCATTAAATTTTCACTTGAAACAAGGAACAAAAAAGTGATGTGCGAGCTCTGACTAGGAACGCACGTCAAAAGAGTTGTGACACATGTAAGCACAGCACACGCGCACGGAAAAGATGGTACACGAACTCTGACTCGGAACGTGTGTTAAAAGGTGGTGATATGTGAACTCTGACAAGGAACACATTTCGAAATAGGGATGTGACATGTGATACATGCAAAATAGGCATGCTAACAACGAGATATAATGGGCGCGTGCAAGAGCACGTGCCTGCGAGAGGTAACACTTGCAAAATAGGCATGTGTACCAGGATGACCACAGAAGGAACACATGCAAAATAGGCACATGAATCAAAGAAGATTGCAAAGGCGACGTGCAAAACAGGCACGGGTACCCAAGTGGGTGAATAGGCATCATGCAACACAGGTACGAGTGCCAAGGAATGTCACAGGGGTGGCACGTGCAAAACAGGCACGGTACCAAGATGACCACAATGGTAACACGTGCAAATCAGGCACGTGAACCAGAGAAGATCGCGAAGGTGACGTGCAATAGGCAAGCATACCGAAGTGTTCGAATAGGCATTGTGCAACACAGGCACGAGCGCCAAGGAGTGTCACAGGGGTGGCACGTGCAAAACAGGCACATGTGCCAAAATGACCACAAAGATGACACATGCAAAATGAGCACGTGCACCAAAGAAAGGGATCACTAGGGTGATGTGCACCAAAGAAAGGGATCACTAGGGTGATGTGCAAAATAGGCACGTAGACCGAAGCGATCGAAAATGTGACACGTGCAAAACAGGCACGTGTACCATGGACTATCGTATAGGTGACATACTTTTCTCGGCACATGCACCCTGCAAGGATTTCACACAAGACATGCCTTCTCGGCGCATGTACCTTTGGAGAGACTCAGAAATGGCATATTTTTCTCGACGCATGCTCTCTAGAGGGACCTAGAAAATGATGTGCATTCTCGGCTCACGTTCCTTAGAGAGACTCGGAAAAGGCATACTTTTCTCGGCGCATGCTCTCTAGAGATACCTAGACAATGACGTTCTTTCTCAGCGCACGTTCCTTAGAGAGACTCGCAAAGGGTAAGCTTTTCTGGGTGCATGTACCCTGATAGAATTTCACAAGGGACATGCTTCCTCGGCGCATGTACCTTAGAGGGACTCATTAAACGTATGCTTTTCTCGGCACATGTACCCTTGAGGGACTTCGAAAAAGATGTGCTTTCTTTATGCACAAACTCGGAAGGATTTCACAGATGGATCAGGTGTACAACCACAATGGTGACTTGGATTGAAAAAGTGGAGAGAGTTTGGAGACCAAAACAGGGTTGATTTTACTCTCTAATTGGTTTCAAAATTTTAACATAGGAGATAAAGAGATAGTGTGAGAACCAAAACAGGGTTGCTACACTATTTTAATCGATTTTGAAATTTCTTTCTTGAAATGGAGAATGCATAGAACCAAAATTGGGCTGCAAATTGCAAACAAAAGTAATTATCGAATATGTTGCTTCTGGACAAGCGGTGAATCCTTGAGGGACTTTGTGGAGTAATTCTTAGCAAAGAAGAATTCCCCGATCAGCTCCCTCAACAGCGTGCATGTTGATTTTTTTTTCATCATCCCTGAATGGGCGAGATATGTGAGGAGGGTAGGCGGGTTAGCCTAGAAAGAAGAACCCTTAGGCCTCCTGCATGAGATTTAGCATAAACTCGTCACTTTTGAGGAGGGGGGATACTCTAGGAAGATAACCCCTTCAATGTACTTCATCGACCCATTTTTTCTTTCGCTCCTAATTGGGCATCACTTTTTGGGGAAATAGCGAGGGAAAGTCTAACAAGAAGAACCCTCAAACATATACCCCTGGCAAATTTTGAGTGATTAATTTTTTTTCTTTTTCACTTTTTTGATTTTATCTCTTTCGTCTTTTATTACATGGTTGCCTTGATTTTGGGGGTGGCTCCCCTTCATTGCACTTACCTCGGGTGATGCCCATAGTCTGAGTCTGACTCTGAGCTAGTGGCTGAAGGGTACTGTGGAGCCAGAATCCAGCGCGCACCATGCTCACGAGAAGATACGCGCGTGGGCATGGGACACATAAGTTGGATTCACCCACCTCAGAAGGGGTATGAATGCGATATGTAAGGAGTTGCTACCTGATTTATGGGAATCAGGACCCGAGATTTTAGAAAATCGACCTAAATCTAGTTTTCCGAGAAAACCATGGCGATAGTCCAAAGTAGATGGTCTGCGGTACAAAGATAATGGATAAGAGGATCTAGGTATGGGTTGGGAAGGTGTTAGGCACCCAACAACCGCCCGTCCATGAGGACGGCCTCTACTTCGCGATTAAAGACTTTTAGGAAAATATAAGATCGATACTAAGTTATGCTACATACACAAAAACAACTGCACTATGGTAAGTAAGCCCCCTAAATCTACGTGTCATGATCAAATAGTTCTGGGCCGAAAGATGCATACATCCATCTGTCTGAATGCAGCAAAGGAAGTGATGCGTGCCATTGGTAGGCCTATGTGCTAAGAGCACATCGACGTGGATGTACTTTGTATCCACGCACAAACAAGGGGTGTGATATGTGCAGTGTGTCCACGTACACTCAAACGTATGATATGGTATTGTATGCACCATACACTGAGGGATCACATCCAACATAGGATGTGCCCAAAGATGACGAGAAGTAAGTAACGTGGACGTACTTTGTATCCACGCACAGATAAAGATGACGAAAGCATATTCATGGACGCTCTTGGGCGTGAATCTGAAAGACGACGAAAGCAGATTCATGGACGCTCTTGGGGGTAAATCTAAAAGAAGACGATAAGCAGATTCATGGACGCTACGGGGTGTAAATCTGAAAGATGACGATAAGCAAATTCATTGATGCTACTAGGCGTGAATCTGAAAGATGACGATGAGCAAATTCATTGACGCTACGGGGCTTGAATCTGAAAGACGACGATAAGCAGATCCATTGACGCTATGAGGTTTGAATCTGAAAGGAGACGATGAGCAGATTCATTGACGCTACGGGGCGTGAATCTGAAAGAAGACGATAAGCAGATTCATTGACGCTACTGGGCGTGAATCTGAAAGATGACGATGAGCAGATTCATTGACACTATGGGGCGTGAATCTGAAAGACGACGATAAGCAGATCCATTAACGCTAGGGGGCGTGAATCTGAAAAGAGACGATGAGCAGATTCATTGACGCTACGGGGCGTGAATCTGAAAGAAGACGATAAGCAGATTCATTGAAGCTACTGGGCGTGAATCTGACAGATGACGATGAGCAGATTCATTGACGCTACGGGGCATGAATCTAAAAGATGACGATGAGCAGATTCATTGATGCTACGGGGCATGAATCTGAAAGGAGACGATGAGCAGATTCATTGACGCTATGGGGCGTGAATCTGAAAGAAGACGATAAACAGATTCATTGACGCTACGGGGCGTGAATCTGAAAAATGACGAAAGTTAGGACTCTTAAAGACGACGAAAGTAGATCGTCCCGAAGACAACGATAGGCAGGTTCAACCCTCAGGTGTGAACCTCAAAGACGACGATAGTAGAGAATCTCCAAAACGACGAAAGTGGAGAATCTCAAAGACAGATTTATAGACGTTCTTGGGCGTGAATTTGAAAGACGACGAATATTGAGACTCTCAAAGACAACGAAAGCAGAGTGTCCCGAAGACGAAGGTAGGCTGGTACAGCCCTTAAGCGTGAACCTCAAAGACGACGATAGTAGAGAATCTCCAAGACGACGAAAGCGGAGAATCTCAAAGATGATGGTAAGTAAATTCATCCCGTAGGCGTGAATCTCAACGACGACGAGCAGATTCAGCCCTTAGGTGTGAATCTGAAAGAGGGGTCATGTCCAATATAGGACGTGCCCGGAGATGAAATGGGATCACACAATGCACGTGTGCCCGAGAAATGCGAGCGTCGGTGAGACGCGAATGATGCATATTCTATGCTCTAGTATCGCTCGAAGGTATCTAAAGATTCCTAATCTGATTAAGGATGTTCTGACCCTATATGCATGAAAATCTCTAAGCTAAATGTGATGCATTTGAAAAAGACATGTAAAACAAAGGTGAGGGTAGAATGGGAATTTCACATCGAGTGAAACCCTACACGCCCTCGAAAACAACACATAATCCTAGGCTAATGTAACCTAACGCTACAAGCACGCAAAGCCTAACCCTAGGGTGAACTAAGCTAGAGACCTTAATCTCTATTATTGTTTGTTTTTAGGGTTTCGCAAGTTATCAGGCCCTTGGGCTCGATATGAGTGGATGTGGGTCCTTGAACCCGCAAGGAAGGGGATGGGCTCCTATGGCCCGAGTGATGATGATGGGCTTTGGGCCCTAGAAAAATGGATCTAGGCCCGTGGGCCTGGGAGGGAGACGGGCCCTTAGGCCCAAGTCTGAGAAATGAGCCGTTAAGCTCATAGCAACCGATAGAGAGCCCGAAGGCTAGGGAAAGGAAGGAGGGCCCATGGGCCCACCACGAAGGGATGGGCCCATAGGCCCAGAATAGCTTATTCAGAGGCTTATTGAATGTTTCAATCTAAAACTGGCAAAATAATTAAAACACCGATATAAGTCACTAATTACTTGAAATCAGTAAACAACCGAATTAAAGCAACTTATGATTCACAACTTTAAGCACAACGATGGGAGTGTAAGCAATGATCATTACGCAAAAATGTTTTTGCAAAAATGATGAAGTCATGAGCACGATATCAATCATATTAAACGTGACAAAAATGGTGATATAACTCATGTTGAAAAAGATGTACCATACTCCATATGAAAAACACCTCATTGTCACATGCTTGATCATTTCATGCATGCATCATTTTTTGAACATTTATCATACAGAACATTTAATGCAAAGATCTCAACCCATGTTCACGTAAACATCATGTTGCATGCATGCATATTATTAATTATTTCATGCAAAGTTTACACATATCATGTAACACATGCTAAAAATCACATGACATGAAATTTACATTTACGACATTTTTATCGTCAAAATTGCATGCAAAATTTCATTGAATCATTAAAGCACCGTTACATCACCCGTTGTCATATGGGATATGAGTTCAATAATGGAAGAAAATAAACGAGAAGATAAGGATTATCACCTAGTCGGCACAAGCCCGTCGACCTGATTGCAATAAATCTCGCCCACTTTCGTGTCGATGTGTGGTGGAAGTGACAAGTGAGCCCCACTCCATGTCCAAGTGGAGAGAACCAAAACTCTAGAGATGTTGCAAAATTGTTTTTGCAGTTAATGCATGAGAGGAAATGGAATGGAAAAACAAAAAA